>QNQO01007363.1:0-25710 GCA_003290165.1 Berberis thunbergii | reverse complement strand
TATTGTAGTATAGAATAAGTAGTGATCGTTCAGAATTAGAGGGTTTGTCAATTATACTAAGACTAGCTAAAAGACCAACTAACAACCTAATTAAGTAAATAATGGAGGATTGGATTTTCTAAGTTAAACAATGAAATAACTACGAAAATTACTATAAATATAATAAACTAAAGGGAAGGCAATATGAGAAATTAGCTAAGGGTTTATCTCCACACGTTAAACATATGCTCATAAATCAATCTTCAATAATCATTTGCTAACTCATGAGAGACAATGTTCAAGATTAATCGTGATAAGCACTGCATTAATCTTATTATTTTCCCAAGTTCGTTGAATTAAACTAAGTGAAGCTTCCAAACTATTTTTATCATGCTATCTAATCAGGAATTGCAAGTTAGATAACAATCTAAGATCATTAAGTTTTGTGAAAAATATGAACACTGACTAGACAATTAAAAGTATGATCAACATCTGTTCTACCTAGATTTTTACTTACCTTACCCACGTTCCTTGGCATTTACTACTTGTGAGTACAAGATTATAACCAATTACGTGAAACTCTCTTATACTCTAGCTCTAGATCCTAGCAGGCTTACTAAGTTGGTCACCTTAACAAACATACAAAGAAAATTTATCTATAAAGCAGTTAAGTAAAACACAATCACTAATAGCAAGGAAGATTAAATTTAATTAATTCATAAAGCACATTTCGAGGTTTCAAATCAACCCTTAATTAAGAAGAGTTTAGCTAGACATATCAATTATGTTCAAACAGTAATCCATAATCAATAATCAATAATCAAACTAAAATAAGTAAAGAAATTAGAAGAAACGTTGTCGCCTGTGCGTGGTGGTACTGAGTGGATTGATGGGTTGTGAATAGGGATGGCAGTGGGGCGGATTTTCACGGATATCCGCCCCACCCAATCCGTTTGGGGCGGTTTTGGATATGGCTGAATGGGTTTTCGGTGGCTTTGGATATCCAAAAAATATCCGTTCACTATTCGGGGCGGATACGGATTTGGCCATATCCGCCCCAAAAGCCCCGCGGATATCCGTTTAACCAACAAATTTACAAAAGTGTCATTCGCCTATATAAAGGATCAACTGTTTTCAGAAATCACAATCCCTCCTCATTCGCTCTCTCACACCAATCGCTCCCTCACCCTCACCCTCACCGAACTCTCCCTCTCACTATCTCACAGAGCACAATGTCACGTGCTGACCTTTTTTCCCTTGGCTAACACGCTGCCCCACTAGCGTCACACTCCCGTCGGACTAACTAGTCAAGGCACTTCGATGCTTGGCTAATGTTAAGTGATGCTACGAAAGCTTAAGTGAGGAAAATGCTAAGGCACAAGTGTTTAGGCTTTTTGAAAAAATGCTTTGTATTGCTTGAGAGAGTTGTACAAGTGTTTGATGATCTCTACAAATGAATGCCAAGGCCTATTTATAGGCCCTTAAAGTCCTAGAGGCTTTTAGCCTAGAACCTTCAACAATCCTCCATCAAAGGAGTATTCTCTATGCATCTAGAAAGTTCCCACCTCCAAAGGAACTAGAAATTACAAGGAGGCTTCTAGAAAATGCTACATAAATATGTACAAGGGGTGTTCTAGACTAATCCATGCTAGAACACTCTAGATAAAGCTATGCTAGAATGTCCAAGAGCACTCTAGAACCTTCCGGAGGTATCTAGAGAAAGCTATGCTAGATGGCTCGTGACATTCTCCCCCACCCAAGTCCTTGACGACCCCGTCAAGGCCGTGCTTCGAACTCTGCGATCTTGCCCTGAAATTGCCATAGGTCGCCCTTTTTCTCCCATGAGGCCTCACTGTTCGGTAGTCTCTTCCATCGAATGAGATACTCATTATAGCTTGGCACACCCCTCCATCGGATGAGCCTCTTTGCCTCGATGCTTTCGATCTTTCGATCAAAGGAAGCCACGACCGCGGTTGGTGCCCGATGTGACTCGCCCCTCGTTGGATCTTCTTTATCACCATGGTAGGGCTTGAGCATGCTCACATGGAACACCGGATGAATCTTGAGTTTGGGCGGCAACTCAAGCTTGTAAAAAACTCTCCCGACCTTCCGTAGGACGGGAAATGGCCCCTCATACTTCCGCACTAGTCCCTTGTGCACCGAGCGGAAGACCTTGAACTGTTGTGGCAGCAACTTGACCATGACCATGTCGCCCACTTGGAACTCGAGAGGGCGTCTATGCTTGTCTACCCACTTCTTCATTTTTTAGACGCCTTGTCCAAGTATGCCTTCGTTATATCAAGCTGCTCATGCCACCCTCGTGCAAGTTTGTACGCAGCGGGGCTGCTACCCGTGTAGCCCGACGCAACGGCTTGTGGAGTCAAGGGTTGCTGGCCCATGACGATCTCGAACGGACTTTGTTGCGTCGATTCGGACCGCTGCAAGTTGAATGAGAATTGAGCCACATCCATCAACTTGGCCCAATCCTTCTGGTTGGCACCCACAAAGTGCCTCAAGTATAGCTCCAACAAGGCATTCACCCTCTCTGTTTGCCCATCGCTTTGCGGGTGAAAGCTTGTTGAGAAGTGTAGACCCGAACCCAAGAGCTTGAATAACTCCGTCCAGAACTTTGCTGTGAACCTTGGGTCCCGATCACTTATGATGCTCCGAGGCAAGCCCCAATACTTCACCACATGCTAAAAGAACAACTTGGCGGCTTGCTCGGTCGTGCAATCGCGTGGGGCAGGTATGAAAGTCCCATACTTGGAAAAGCGATCGACCACCACCATAATAGAGCCATACCCATCAGACTTGGGCAAGGCTGATATGAAATCCATTGAGACACTCTCCCATGGCCTTTCCGGAATCGGCAAAGGCTGCAATAGTCCTGCCGGTACACGTTGTTCTATCTTGTCTTGTTGGCAAACAAGACAAGTCTTCACATAGGCCTCTATATCATCCCGCATATGAGGCCAATAGTAGTCTACCTCCAAGAGTGTCAATGTCCGCTGCATCCCCGGATGGCCAGCCCACATTGAGTCGTGGCACTCCTTCATGATGTCTCGCCTAAGATTATCCCACTCAGGCACATAAATGCCACGACCGACGGTGTAGAGCACCCCATTCTCTACCCAAAACCGTCGAATCTTCCCCTCCTTGGCCATCTCCATGAGTCCCTTGGCCAAGGGGTCTTGAGAAGTCCCCTCCTTGATCCGATCAAGAAGGTTGCTAGCGGCGCTGCTTGTGCTAGCGAGCATGGCCCTTCGGCTGAGAGCATCAGCAACAACATTAACTTTGCCCGGCTTGTACTCCATGACATAATCGAACTCCGCTAAGAAATCTTGCCACCGAGCTTGCTTAGGGCTGATCTTCTTCTGATTTTGAAAATAACTCGTAGCCACATTGTCGATCATGATGGTAAACCGACTCCCAAGCAAATAGTGCCTCCAAGTCCGCAAGCAATGAATGATGGTTGTCATCTCCTTGTCATGCACCGGATACCGTCTTTCGGTATCGTTCAGCTTGCGAGACTCATAGGCTATGGGATGCCCCTCTTGCATAAGCACCCCTCCAATGGCAAAGTTTTATGCATCGGTGTGAAGTTCAAATGACTTAGCATAATCGGGCAAGGCCAAGACAGGTTCCTTGGTGACTGCCTTCTTCAAATCATCGAATGCTTCTTGGCATTTCTCACTCCAATGCCACTGCACCTTCCTCTTCAGCAAGTCGGTCAGTGGGGCTGCTCTCGCCGAATAGCTCAAAATGAATCTCCGATAATAATTGGCCAGTCCAAGGAAAGAACGTAGCTCCGAAACGTTCTTGGGTGGCTCCCATTCATTGATGGCCTGCACTTTGTCCCGTTCCATCATGATCTTTCCAGCCTTGATGCGGTGCCCCAAGAAAGACACCTCGTCTTGGGCGAACGAGCACTTCTCCAATTTCACGTATAGCTCGCTCTCCCGCAATGCTTGGAAAACCTGTCGCAAGTGATGCACGTGTTCTTCCAAATTATCGCTATACACGACGATATCGTCGAGATAGACGACTACAAATTTATCCAAGAAAGGCTGAAAGATTTTGTTCATTAAAGTGCAGAAAGTAGCCGGGGCATTGGTGAGACCAAAAGGCATCACCAAGAATTCATAAGACCCATAGCGAGTGACGCATGCCATCCTTGGCTCATCTCCTTTGGCTATGCGCACTTGCCAATACCCCGATCGGAGATCTAGTTTAGAAAAGTACCTGGCTTTACCGAGCCTATCGAAAAGATCAGCAACCAAAGGAATTGGATACTTGTTCTTGATGGTTACTTTGTTAAGTGCTCGGTAATCGATGCACATACGCAAGGACCCGTCGTGCTTGCGTTGGAACAATATTGGTGCACCGAATGGGGCCTTGGATGGCCGAATGAACCCCGCGTCCAGCAACTCCTTGAGTTGCTTGCGTAGCTCTTCCAACTCTGGCGGTGCCATTCGATAAGGCGCCATGGCTGGAGGCCTAGCCCCTGGCTCCAGCTCGATCATATGATCGACTTCCCTTCTTGGAGGAAGTCTCTTGGGTAGCTCTGGGGGCATGACATCTTTATACTCTTTCAAAACCGCAGCTACCTCCTTCGGAACCTCGCTGGGTTGAGGCCCATCTTCGATCAATGTGGCCACAAATGTTGCTTGCCCCTTTTGCACGCCTTTCTTCACTTGAATGGCTGACAACATCTTGGCCTCCACGATCTCCCGAGTGACAGGGACAGAGCATGATTCTCGATCCTTTGCAATAGTCATCGACCCGTCCCTTTCTAATGTCCATGGCTTCACCGTATCCATGAACTCCATGCCCAGCACCAATGAGAAGTCGTCCATCGTGACGACAGTCAGGTCCACCATCCCCTTCCATTCGCCCAAATGAAGGGAGACGCCTCGTGCTACACCATGGATAGGCACCGGTGCTGTGTTGACGGTCTTCAAGGTGCCTGGCTCCTTGGTGTACTGCACGCCCAGCCTTGTTGCCTCCTTTAAGGCAACAAAGTTGTGCGTTGCACCCGTGTCGACGAGTGCCTTTGAAGCCTTGCCATTTACCTTGGCTTCCACAAACATAAGAGCATATTTCTTCGAACGGGGCAGCATACTTACCTTAGCCACGTTGCTTTGCTCCACCGTAGCCTTGACGCTGCTTAGCAAGCGCAAAGTCCCCATTTGCGCCTCATCCCCCGATGATTCCCCGGACGATCCACTCTTGCCAGCGATCATCGCATTGAGCTTTTGTCGCTGTGGGCATTCCCTAGCCCAGTGCGGCCCTCCGCACAAGAAGCAGTCGCGGTTTTTCACCTTGCTATCTGAAAAGGACTGCTTGGCTTTGTCCTTCCTCTCGAACTGCTTGCCGCCGCTGCTACTGCTGCTTCTTTCAGTGGGTTTTGCTCCCCCACCTTTTCCCTTGCTACCGCCCTTGTGGCTTTTTGAATCAGCCTTGTATTCGAACAAGGATTCGGCAACTGTGATGGCCTCCGCAAGTGATTGAACGTTGCGTCTCTTTAATTCTTGTTCAGCCCATCGTTGTAGTCCATCCATGAAGTAGACGAGCTGAGTCTTCTCCGGCATGTCCGAGACTTCAAGCATAAGAGAAGTGAACTGCTTGACGTACTCTTTGATTGACCCCGTATGCTTCAGTCCATGCAGTTCCTTCATAGCAACTTCCTCCGCATTCTCCGGATAGAATTGCCGCTTGAAATCCGCCTTGAATTCGTCCCAAGTCTTAAGTGAGCAAATACCCTTCTTGATATCCGACTCACGCCTCCTCCACCAAAGGATGACATCATCACCCAAGTACATGGTGACGGTAGTGATCTTGGACTCATCGTCGTCCAAGCGCATCGCGTCAAAATATTTTTCAACACTCCATAGGAAGTTGTCGAGCTCCCTAGCATCGCGCTTCCCATGGTACCTTGGCGGCTCAGGCACCTTCATCCTTGGTCCCTCTCGTACAGTAGCACTACCTGCCACAACCGCCTTGCATAGGTTGACGTCCGATTGCAAGGACTCAACCTGCTCCCGAATGGCTTGGAGCTGCCTCATCAGCGTGTCCTTGAGTTGGCCCATCTCGTTGCGCATGGCATCCGCAACTTGGTTAACAAGAAGTTGAGTCTCGTCCTTGGCTTCCACAGTGCCAAGCTCAAGGTCATGGACGCGGCTATCGAGTTGCTTGATATCCATAGTGACGCTAGTCAACGTCCCATTGAAGGACTCAACCTTCTGTTCCATCTCCCCAACGCTGTCTTGGAGATCACCCACAGTCAGCTCCACCTTGGCCATACGATCCTCAAGCATGCTGGTCCGAAAAGTCTTTCTTCCAATCTCCTCGACCACGGACCCTCCAACAGCACTCTCTTTGTTTCCCGACATGATCAGATTGCTCCGCACCTAATCTTCGTACACACAGCAGCTAGCACAACGCAACTTCAGCAAGACCGCCCCTACGATCGTCGCTGCTCTGATACCACGTGTCCCGTGCTGACCTTTTTTCCCTTGGCTAACACGCTGCCCACTAGCGTCACACTCCCGTCGAACTAACTAGTCAAGGCACTTCGATGCTTGGCTAATGCTAAGTGATGCTACGAAAGCTTAAGTGAGGAAAATGCTAAGGCACAAGTGTTTAGGCTTTTTGAAAGAATGCTTTGTATTGCTTGAGAGAGTTGTACAAGTGTTTGATGATCTCTACAAATGAATGCCAATGCTTATTTATAAGCCCTTAAAGTCCTAGAGGCTTTTAGCCTAGAACCTTCCACAATCCTCCATCAAAGGAGTATTCTCTATGCATCTAGAAAGTTCCCACCTCCAAAAGAACTAGAAATTACAAGGAGGCTTCTAGAAAATGCTACATAAATATGTACAAGGGTGTTCTAGACTAATCCATGCTAGAACACTCTAGATAAAGCTATGCTAGAATGTCCAAGAGCACTCTAGAACCTTCCGGAGGTATCTAGAGAAAGCTATGCTAGATGGCTCGTGACAACAAGCTCTCCCCTCCCACAGATCAGATCAGTCGAAAAAGAGGAAGGGAAGATCTTCGGTTCAAGGGAAGATCACCGCACACCACCTCGCCCTCCCTCACGCCGCTCGGCCACGAGATCTGCCTCCCTGGACCCTGCTCCCTCACACCGCGTCGACCGCGATTGATCCCTCACGCCGCGTCACTGCTCCCTCACGCCGCGTCATTGCTCCCTAGCAGAGAGATCTCCCTCTCATAGGAAATCGCCCCTTCTCCGAATCTCCTTCTCTGATCATAGCTTAGATCTGATCTTGATCCTCGATCGATCATATCTTGATATTGATCATCCGATCGATCAGATCAGATCAGATCTTGATCATCCAATCGAACAGATCAGATCTTGATCATTCGATCGATCAGATCAGATCAGATCTTGATCCGAGATCGACTTGATCCGATCTGATTTCAGATCTCATCAGATCAGATCTGAAATCAGATCCAGAGATTGGTTTTTTTTTGTATTTAAAATTTTTTTTTTGTACGAATTCAGAATTTTTTGTAATTTTTTTTGTATGAATTCATTGTAAATTGTAATTCAGAATTTTTTGTATTTTTTTTTTTTACGAATTCAGAGATTATTTTTTGTTATAATTTTTGTGCGGATTTGCGGGGCGGATATCCGCGTATCCGCACGGGGCGGTTATGGATTTTGATTTAAAATTGCAAACGGATTTGCGAGGCGGATTGGGGATCTGATATTAGTGACGGATCGGGGATGGATTTGCTCAAATCCGCCCCAATCCGCCCCGTTGCCATCCCTAGTTGTGAATAGCGGTAAAAAAGAATTAAAATTCTCTTTTTTTCCTCTTCGCGATCTGCTCCTTCCTCACTTCTCAATCTTTGCTTCTGCTTCGTGCGCGTGGTTGTGGTTGATGGAAGTGAGGAAAGGAATGGGGAGAGATGAAGACAACGACGACGTCGGGGACAGCGAGAGAGGGACTGAGACGAGGGTTTTATCTGGCTGGTGGAGGCGATCGGCCGAGAGAGAGATCAGGTGAGAAGGAGAGACTATGACGATGGGTGGCAATGATAATGAGTGGACAAACAATGAGGGAGGAGGTCGAGAGAGATGTAGACGGTGATGATGTCTATGTGGTTGTGATGGGAGTGAAACAAGGAGTTGTGTCTAGGGTTTGGCGAGGTTGTTGTTTCGAGGAGGAGGGTGATGAAGATGTTGGTTCGAGGATGAGGGTGATGACTGGATGGAGGCTGTAGATGGGTTCAGGACAAAAAGGCTATTGCTGGATGGGTGGAAGAGGAGGTTATGGTTGCAAGGAGGCAAAGAGGTTGTGGATGGATTGCGAGGATGGGTGATGATGGGTGGTTGTGGTTGCAAGCGAGGATGAGGAGGCTATTGTTGGATGATTGCGATGAACAGTGGCAGAGATGGATGTTGGTGGTGGTGTAGCTGATGTCGCGAGGATGGGGGGCTGAGAATGGTTGATGGCTTGTTGCGGTTGCAAGCGTGGATGAGGAGGCTATTGCAGAATGGTTGTGATGAACAGTGGAAGAGATGGATGTTGGAGGTAGTGTAGCTGACGTTGCGAGGATGGGGGGAGGGGGGCGCGGAGGATGGTTGACGACTTGTTGTGGTTGCAAGTAGGGGTGGGCATCCCATCCCGCGATCCTGTCCCGATTTTTTCGGGTCTTAATGGGATTGAATAATTTCATCTCGATCCCGTCCCGATCTAGAATGGGATGGGATGGAATGAAGATTTTCAATCTCGTCCCGTCCCGAACTAATTTATTAATTATTAGTATTTTTATTTTATTATTTCATGGTGTATGTTGTTACTTATGTTCATGGTGTGCACACTAGGGCCATTATTCACCCTGTCCATTATTCACATTATATATTTACATGGATGGTGCATCAATGAACAGCTTTGAACTGGATTTTCATACGAGATGCATGCTGGATAGTGTGCAAAACGTATAGAAAATAGTGAGAAAACTGCCTCAAATTCGTGAGTTTAGCATTGTACAGGATGAAAGATAACCCACATTTCCTGATACAAGTTGGGCCAATTTGTTTGGGTGTTGCAGTCTGCTCTAAACCCACCCAGTTCAATGACAGTTTCGCTCTATTGATTGCCTGCCCAATTCAGTCAAGTTAATCAGTTGATTTTGTTTTGAATTTTTTCAATGAACACTGTTTGATTCGAATGCATGATTGCAACAACACAATTATGTGACTGTTACACATAAAACTAGAATATTTTATTCCTTAATCATTTTATAAATCAATCAATTGTACTTTAAGCATTTTCAATAAAGATGTCGTATAAAATAAGAATGAAAAAACTTTGTAGCAATTTGATGTTCAGATTGAACCTAATTGCTTAACTATCAATTCGATCATATAATTCTCCAGATTAGCACGTTGATCTCATCCCGTCCCAAACCCGTTTGGGATGGGATGAGGTCGGGATGGGGTTTTTCCCATCTCGTCCCGTCCCGATCTCGTATGAACGGGATGGGATAGGGATGGGTATATCTCGTCTCATCCCTTCCCGTGCCCACCCCTAGTTGCAAGCGTGGATGAGGAGGCTATTGCAGGATGATTGTGATGAACAGTGAAGAGATGGATGTTGGTGGTGGTGTAGTTGATGTCGCAAGGATAGGGGGGCTAAGGATGGTTGACAGCTTGTTGTGGTTGCAAGCGTGATTGCTCCAGGGCAGGTATTGTCCATTTTATAATTGTTTTCTTCTCAGTTTCCTTCCTTGCGTGGTTTCCTTTTGCGCTCAGTATTTTTAAATTGCCAATTTGCTTCACTTAGCTTCTATTTTGAAATTTTGTAATTGGAAACCTATATAAACACGAAAATAGCAATTAGTACTATAATTAACAAGTAATATCCAAAAATACATATAAAATATGGTACTAAAAATAACATAATTATCGTCCTATCATTATTTGTTCTTGTCAATCCAAGTCATATGAGCTATTAATTATTTTTCTTTGACATTTAGTTGTTTAAGACCTTGAATATTCTTTTATTCTTTTATATACATGCATGGAGACACTCTTCTTTGATGAGATCCACCCCTTGTAGACCATCGGATGAACAATATACTCACATCATTGTCATTGGTCGTATGATCATATATACACAGGGGTCCTACCATTGTGAGTATATTCAATTAGTTCCATCCATTGACCTGCAAGTCTTCAATGAAACTTTGACAGTGTTATGGTGTCTTGAGTCGAATCTTTATCTCTCTATTAAGAAAGGATTTATCCTTAGCAGTGGCCAAATCCAGTGCAGAAAGAAGCGCAATGTGGAATCTTTCATCAGAAATTAGAAGGAAATTTTCTATAGTCTTTGTTTTTGTTTCTGGAGTTGTCAATGTGATCCCAACTCTAATTTCGCCCCATAAGATGGGTTGGACTGATTCCTTCGTTTTCATTTTCTTAAATTGACAACTTGTCATTGCAGGAAACTGATCGAGCTAACAATGCGAACCTTCATGGTAACAGTAATAGTCACATTGGTCGTGCGTCTATTAACTACAGGAAAAAAACGACTGCAAATCATCCATGCATGGACTTGAAATGGTCTTATCTAGTATTTTTAATTTGCTTATTCTTCAATGCAATTTGAAGGCCATGATGAATGCTCCATCTCCTGGGAAACCAAACTCAAACGAGCTTCATAAATGCCACCAAATTTCTATTGGTCATTTTATAACAACTCTAAACCCTTTGAAAGTTTGTGATAATTATAAATGCGACGAAATTTCTCTGCATGAAGGACTAAAAGAATGGTCCCATCTTACTGTTACTGATGCATGTGGTTCTCAATTAGGGGATGACTAGAAAATGGTTCGATTCTAATTTGTGACCATTAGTGTACATTACAAGAAAATCGAACCTCTAACTAGAATAAGAGAGGCCAAAACAACCCCCCCCCCCCTCTCAACTTCCAACCAATACATCAACAAAAAATTTGGCTTCACCCTTGATAACTACTATATTAACTAATAATTATTTATCATTTTACCTTTCCTCGAACTAAAATCGTGGATCAGCTGCCACTGCATGAAGGTGATTGAAGACAAACCTTAGAAAGTTCATCTACTGTAAGAATATGCAGTCTTTCATATGTCCTCATCAATCCTGATTTCATGTTAATTCTTTTGTTTGACATCTTATGCTTGAAGACTCTGAATACTTGTTTATATGCATAGAATGATATCTTTGATCAGATCCGTCATCACATATCTGTGTATGGTTGGGTGCTGATTTTGTTATTTTCGGGTTTTTAGTTTAATATTTCTTTTCAGCGGCAGCGGTCGTGGTAATTGACAAGAACTTATTGATAAGACTTGAACATTGTACAAGAACGTGTTGTAGGAGTAATCCATTCATCACCATAATTTTCTTAGCAACATTGCCACAACGTTTTCTTAGCAAGAATTTTCTTACATAAATGTTCTGTCATGATCATTGATCATGACCAGTCCTGCAGTGCTGAGCATAATTTTGTAGCGAGAAAAATTCAAAAAATTCTAACAGTATCTCTTCTAAGACCATTTTGTGGCAAGAAAAATTTCCAACTTGGCATTCTTTGATACAGGAATGTTTCTCCATATTTTTTGTTTCCTTTTCTTTTCTTAATAAACACGATGATTCCTTGATATAAGAATGTTTCTCTTTGTTTTTTGTTTCCTTTTCTTTTCTTAATAAACATCTTCGTGTTTGACCAAAAAAAAATAATAATAATAATCTGACCAATTAAGTTTTGAAATTTTGTTGAATATTAAGTGATTTTTACCTGTTCCGGGAGAGGAGTTGGGAAGAAGAGATAGTTTTTTTACTCCAATAAGGGTGTTCACAATTCGGTCTTTTATAAATTATATATTAAAAAAAAGTGTATTAGCTGGTAAAAGGAGTTTTTTTTTCTCCACAAAACAAATATATATCCCACGCCATTTTGAACACACAAGACAACCAAATCCTGAGTGCTCGACTGAAGTTTACTTACCTTGAATCTACACCTACGCCTGCCACTGGTGCATAGCAGAGTTTTTTTATTGTGATATAACAAGCATTATTCCGAAATAATAAAATGAACGAGTCAAATACACAGCACCATTTTAATCAGCGATATATAACAAGAACAATTACAAAACAGAAACCACTACCGATTAATATGTTGTGCACGCCAAAAAGATGGTCTAAATCAATATTAACAAGCTCTTACGATGAAGTTTAGGCAAACCAACTTCTCACCTGCGCTCAGTATTACATAACAAACTCATACATATAGGTGCAGTACACCTTTCAGACTGTAATTTGGATAGATGAGATGCCATCTCAAGTCCCATCACGGCCCATTGACTGCTCTGTAGGAGGAATCATAACCAGGACTGGTCGATTATCATGTCCAGGATGAGGCAACCTACGACGCAGTTCTCTCCCTTCCTGGCAGAGGGAACACAGGTGACACACAAAGTGTGTTGCAAAGTCGCACACTGACTCACACTGCTCGCGCTGCAGGTCATCCTCTATGACGCTTTCACAGCAACCGCAAGTCCTAGAGAGAGCCTCACAGTTGCCCTGTTATCAATACACCACCAAAAATAACAAAAAACTAAGTAGTTCAGGAACTTGATTCAAGTATTTGAACAAAAGTATCAAAATACAAAAACAATTTCCTCACATTTAAGTGATTAAATTTGTTTATTTAATACCAAAAAAAACCTGAACGAGAAAAATGCTTTATCAAATCATTAGTCTTAGTATAGCACAATCCTGTCATGATTTCAGTCGACCTAAATTACCTTAATTTGAATTGTCACTTCCAAGGAAGTAGGGACTTTAAACGTATGCTATGAAGGCCATTGATTAGGAACATTCCTATGAGACATCAAATGCTATTTTCATTTGGGTTTATCACTGAAAAATGATGACAATAATTCGTCATCCTAGTGTCTCAAATTTACTGCCATGATACCAGGGCTGAATGTTCAAGTAAAGAAAAGAAGATGTTACCTTTGAAATTCAGAGAATATCTGAAAATTCAGTTTTCTACTCATTCTTTGGATAAAAGTGTTCATCTCTACCCTAAACAAGGAAAGAATAACGAATAGATAAACGGGTAGGGAGAACAAATTCAAAAGCGAGAAAAAAAATAACACCCAAAATCATGGATAGTAGCCTTTAAATATAGACAAAATCAGTAATTTCAAATTCCGATTAGTGTGTAGAATTTTATTTATTTTCCCTTATAATAAAACAATAAACAAGTATGGACAACAAGTTCAAAAGCGACAAATAAGAAAATACTGAAATACCTCCCAAAATCATGGATTATGCCTTTCAAAATTCAAAGAAAATCTGGAAATTCAGTTTTCAACTCATTCTTTAGATAAAATTATTTATTTGTACCA
This sequence comes from Berberis thunbergii, assembly GCA_003290165.1. Taxonomy (NCBI): domain Eukaryota; kingdom Viridiplantae; phylum Streptophyta; class Magnoliopsida; order Ranunculales; family Berberidaceae; genus Berberis; species Berberis thunbergii. The sequence continues at coordinate 12,297 of QNQO01007363.1, read as the reverse complement.
AACAAAGAAATAATAAAAAAACGATAAAAGGGAAGAAAAACAAGACCAAAAGCGAACCAAAAAAATAAATTTGAAAAACCTAAAAAAAATCCAAGTACTATCAAAAATACATATAAAAATATAATACTAAAAATAAACTAATTATACTCCATTCATTATTTGTTCCTGTCAATCCAAGTCATATGAGCTATTAATTATTTTTCTTTGACATTTAGTTGTTTAAGACCTTGAATATTCTTTTGTTCTTTTATATACATGCATGGAGACACTCATCGTTGATGAGATCCACCTCTTGTAGACCATCGGATGAACAATATACTCACATCATTGTCATTGGTCGTATGATCGTATACACTGACAGAGGTCCTACCATTGTGAGTGTGTTCGATCTATTTGTTCCATCCATTGACCTGCAAGTCTTCAACAAAATCTTGACAGTGCAGAAAGAAGCGGAATGTGGAATGTTTCATAAGAAATTACAAGGAAATTTTCTATTGTCTTTGTTTTTGTTCCTGGAGTGGTCAATGTGATCCCAACTCGAATTTCGCCCTATAAGATGGGTTGGACTGACTCCTTTGTTTTCATTTTCTTAAATTGACAACTTGTCATTGCAGGAAACTGATCGAGCTAACAACACGAACCTTCATGGTAGCAGTAATAGTCACATTGGTCGTGCGTCAAATAACTTCAGGAAAAAAACGACTGCAAATCATCCATGCATGGACTTGAAAATGGTCTTATCTAGTATTTTTAATTTGCAGGCCATGATGAATGCTCCATCTCCTGGGAAACCAAACTCAAACGAGCTTCATCAATCATCCACTGTTGCAAATGCAGATTGGCTAGCAAAGCAGGGTGCCCAAGGAAGAAGGGTTTTAACTATATAATGTTCACAGGTCATGACTCGTGAATGCTCTATCTGTGATTATTATAAATGCCACCAAATTTCTCTGCATGAAGGGGGAAGTTAGATGAACAAGAAGGGGGAAGAAGAGGAAGGATGGAGCTTGGGACAATGAGTTTTTTTTAAATAAATAATTGTTATTTTTCTCGATATATAGTTATCATTTTAATTGAACCCTTTCATCTTTTTTGAGATGAACTCTTTGAGATACAAAACATTCAATCTTAATCTTAAATCTCTTGAGAATATTTTAGTCATCAAAGTATGAAAATTTTGAAAATAGACAATCGCCAGTTTTGTTGCGAGACTGAAATTAGGGTCGTCAAGTAAGTGTTTACAGAGACGTTGTTAGGCCTGTTATCGTTTTCAAATCCACTGAAAGACATCAAGAACGAAACTCCTAACAGTATCTCTTCTAAGACCATTTTCATTAGTGAGATTATCAACCTTGCGATAATCTGACCAATTAGGTTTTGAAATTTTGTTGAATATTAAGTGATTTTTACATGTTCCGGGAGAGTAGTTGGGAAGAAGAGATAGTTTTTTTACCCCAATAAGGATGTTCACAATTCTCCACAAAAAAAGGGTTTTAAAATTCGGTCTTCTATAAATTATATATTAAAAAAAAGTGTATTAACTGGGATATTCGGTCTTCTATAAATTATATATTAAAATTCGGTCTTCTATAAAAACAAAATTCCAAGGAAGTAGGGACTTCAAACGTATGCTGTGAAGGCCATTGATTAGGAACATTCCTATGAGACATCAAATGCTATTTTCATTTGGGTTTATCACTGAAAATGATGACAATAATTCGTCATCCTAGTGTCTCAAATTTACTGCCATGATACCAGGGCTGAATGTTCAAGTAAAGAAAAGAATTTTATTACCTTTGAAATTCAGTTTTCTACTCATTCTTTGGATAAAAGTGTTTATCTCTACCCTAAACAACAAATAGATAAACGGGTAGGGAGAACAAATTCAAAAGCTTCTGTTCCGAAGAATCGTCCCAGTGGTGATATCGGTTGCAGTGGAATTAATTATAAGGTTTTTGGTGATCTCAACAAGTTACCAAATTCACTGGGATTGTTGGAAGAAGATTTGAGATGAAAGTGAGAATGAGAGATTGCTGCGTGGGCGATTGGGGGTTTTAGGGTTAGAAATTAAAAAAATTCTCCCCAATCATATTAAGACATGTGTGTTCGGGTCCCCAATTTCTCCCCAAACTCGAACCTTTCTACAACGGGTCCAGACTGTCTCTTAATTTACAAAATTAAAACTAATCGTTTGGAGTCAAATGGTCCAGTTCAATTTGAATCTGTGATTTCTCGACGTATTTGCCCACACACACCTAGTTAGAGCCGCTAACTCAAAGTAAGGCAATTCAGAGGTTTGGTGGGAATTTAGAGGTTTAGTTATATCTTATTTTTTTATTGTTATGTTTGGTTGGACGTATGGTTATCTTTCATCAGATATAAACAAACCTCTGAATTGCACCCAATGTCCGACGGGTGTCTGACTTTCATCAGATATAACTTTACATCCAACCAAACATAACTATGAGACATTACTAACTAGATGTTTTAAAATTCAGACATAATGTCTAGTTAAGAGGTGTAAACAAACAAACCCTTAGTCATTGGCCCGCCTCCACAGCCCGCTCCATGGGACGGACCCTTCCAGGCACGTGCCACAGGGAGGGTGTCTCGCACGTGCCCGCCCAAAGTTTTAAAAAAAAAAAAAAAAAAAAAAAAAAAAGCAAAAGCAAAAGCGGGAAAACTGAACTTTCAAAAGTTAAAAAGGAGTCACTTTTTCATTCTCTTTCTTCCCAACCCAAAACCTCACTTTTTCATTCTCTTTCCCCATTTCTTCATCGTCCTCAGTTTCCTCATCATCAGATGATGAGTTTGCTTTATCTCCTCCATCACCTTCGAGTACAGCCCGATCAAACAGGTATAATCGCTCAAATAGTTACTCATCTAGGATGGCGAGAAGGTCAGAGCCAATCGTGTGCCATCCCAGGAGCTCACTGGTCGCTGTAATGATTCAAGCCTTGACGCATCGTGTGAATTATGTGTGGGTCATCGAAGCAGACTATAGCCTAGCTGGAATTGTGACTTTCGCAGACATGTTGAAGGTTTTCCGGAATCATTTGCAGTCCAAGTAGTAGTAGTAAGTAGTGAGTCTTAAGAGATGGATAAGTTCCCATAAACATAAATGTGTTTTTATAATCCTATTTTCCTTGTCTTTCTGAAGGTAGTTCTCATAGACGTTTTGTTTTGAATTCTTTGTGTTTCTTATGTGTTGTATGGAATGTTAAAGGGAATTAATACCGAGTGGCATCTGAACATACCTGAGTATTTTTTGTGTTTGAACATATATGTGAGACTGCTTATACATTTTTTACATGCATGGGCACTGTGTATCCACACAATGTATTATGGGGTTTTGCAGGGAGATGGGCAATTTGATAAGTTGGCAGATGTGCGGTCACAGATTCAATGTTGGAGAAAAGTGGATTGGTCTAGACAATAGCGTTGGGTGGATAAGTTCTGTTTCATGGAGTCATTATCCTTTGTTGACCCCTGTTGGCTGCTATGTTTCCTGGGATCTTTCTTTTAATCAACAAAATGACTTTTACTTCAACAAGTTGGATTACCATCAACATGCACTTTCCAGAAAGAAATGTTAAATAATGCTACAACTTGGCTATATAAAATAGAAAAGGATCCTTCTACGCAGGCAGAGGCAGGTTGACACGGTGCCAGTAGAGTTACTTTACAATGTATGTTGTTGGGTGTTTGAGTAAGACATGGAAACTAGTAGGGATTTAGTTTTTGTTACTCGGTTTCCCCTATTAATATGAAAATGATCTCCACTAATAAAGAATGCGTGATGGTTTTTCCTCGAGAATATTCGGTATTAATTGAATTCGCGTAAAACAATAACAGTGGAAAGTTTTCACTTTTACTTTAATGTTTGTGCTAAAGCCCAACAAGGGAATGTGTTGCAATACTTTTAACATTCAAAAACAACATTTTGAAATGAGATTTCAACAACTCACCAACATTGAATCTATTTTCAGTGTGTTTGTGAACAAGGTCACTCCTTTTTAGAGGCATTTACTTATGCAGGGAGGGAGACTACCTTTGTGTGTAAGAAAACCATTTACTTCACAAATGGAAAACGATGTAGATTTTTTTAGTTATACAAAATATTGCGTCGCTTTTGGGTGGGGAACAACAAGATTTTATTCTTCATATGCGCTGAATCTTTTTTTCAATATGCCATTACAAGTTGTTCATGATACCACTTGCCAAGAAAAAGACTGAAAACGTCGCAAGTGCAGTGAAGCAACATTTTAATTGTTATTTTAGATGAACAAGAAGGGGAAGAAGAGGAAGGATGGAGCTTGGGACAATGAGTTTTTTTTAAATAAATAATTGTTATTTTTCTCGATATATAGTTATCATTTTAATTGAACTCTTTCATCTTTTTTGAGATGAACTCTCTGAGATACAAAACATTCAATCTTAACCTTAAATCTCTTGAGGATATTTTAGTCATCAAAGTATGAAAATTTTGAAAATAGACAATCGCTAGTTTTGTTGCGAGACTGAAATTAGGGTCGTCAAGTAAGTGTTTACAGAGACGCTGTTAGGCCTGTTATCGTTTTCAAATCCACTGAAAGACATCAAGAACGAAACTCCTAACAGTATCTCTTCTAAGACCATTTTCATTAGTGAGATCAATATCAACCTTCCAATTAGGTTTTGAAATTTTGTTGAATATTAAGTGATTTTTACCTGTTCCGGGAGAGGAGTTGGGAAGAAGAAATAGCTTTTTTACTCCAATAAGGGTGTTCACAATTCGGTCTTTTATAAATTATATATTAAAAAAAAAGTGTATTAGCTGGGAAAAGGAGTTTTTTTTTTCTCCACAAAACAAATATATATCCCACGCCATTTTGAACACACAAGACAACCAAATCCTGAGTGCTCGACTGAAGTTTACTTACCTTGAATCTACACCTACGCCTGCCACTGGTGCATAGCAGAGTTTTTTTATTGTGATATAACAAGCATTATTCCGATATAATAAAATGAACGAGTCAAATACACAACACCATTTTAATCAGCGATAAATAACAAGAACAATTACAAAATAGAAACCACTACCGATTAATATAGCCATGCCCCTACTCTTCTACCTCAAGATTCAACAAAAGAGAGACCCGTTTGTTCCCAATTTCAAACAAAAAAGAATTCATGAATGCCATAAAATTCATTCACTGCGCACAGTGGTAAAGAAAATCGAATTTCCCCTCATATTGAGCATATTCTCATGATTATGCTATTGAATATGTTATTGAGAATAATCTCATGATCATGCTCTCAATTATGCTATTGTGAAGATTGTCTTGATTATGTGAATATTGTACTTTAGGATGATTGTGTCTAATGGAGGGAGCATCAACAAATTGTGTCTTAAATGGACCAAGGTTAGCATCAAGGGGGCGGAAACTACCCTTGCGGTGTCTCAAGTGGCTCTTGGAAAGGGATGAACTAAAAGATGAAGAAGAAGACATAGGTAGGAGTGGGAGTTTGAGCAGGTTGATCAGACAAAAGGAAATGGAAAAAATATTTCTTTCATTTGAGACTTGACAATACAAATGCTTTGGAGATCTTACTAAGAGTCTAAGACAAGAAGATGAACCTTTGATTGTAAGAAATACTTGGAATGAGTCACTCTGCATTTTCCATATTTCTTCTACAGATGGAGGAATAAAGAATGATGCTAACTTACTCTGACTGATGCACGTTGTTCTCACTCAGGGATGACTAGAAATTGGTTCGAGTCCTAACTAACTTGCAAAGTATAGTGTCTTACCAAGAAACTCAGACCTCGAAGTAGACTAAGAAGTATAAGTAAACAGCCTCTTGTACTTTTAATACATGCAAGTAGTAGAATTATGCTAAGTTTTAGTTTTCTATCATTATTTGTTCCTTTCAATCCAAGTCATATGAGCTATTAATTATTAAGTTGTTTAAGACCTTGAATATTCTTTTATTTACATGCATGGAGACACTCTTCTTTGATGAGATCCACCCCTTGTAGACCATCGGATGAACAATATACTCACATCATTGTCATTGGTCGTATGATCATATATACACAGGCATGGGCGGACCTACTAAGGGGCGAGGGGGGCAGCTGCCCCCCCTCAACTTTTAAAATATTTTAGTATATATATTTTAGTCTTAAAAAATCGATTATATAATGTAGAATACAATATGATAATTGTGTATGAAATTTTTTAAACATGCTTGTGTTGGTGTAGTGGTTGGAGGTTTATCATTTTTGGTAAAAGACCTGAGTTCGATACTCTTCGAGTGCATTTTTTATTTTATTTTCAATGCAATTTTATTAGTAATTGCAAACATTAAAAAATGTTTAGTTTAATAAAAATTTATTAACATTAAAGAAATGAAATGTTTTTCACAAGTGATATTAAATCCCTAACAAAAATATTTAAAATTAATATCTAAAATAATAACGATAGAATTCAATGGAAATATATACCATTAGCCAACTCGTATAAAATTTGAGCCTCATATAAACTATTTTTTCTTTGAAATTGTATTATGATCATATTAGATTCGCAAATTTCAATTTTTTTTTTAACTTCACCTAGAACTTATCCTAATTATTTTGTGATTCTCAATTCTAGACAACCAGACTTTATAGCTACTTTTTGGTCAGGTTTTAAGTTTTTTACATTTCTATCTCTTCTATAGATAATGTTTGTGGTTATATTTTAAAGAGAATGGGTAAATGTGTAAAAATGCTCTAGTCTGGCTAAAAAATGACTTTAAAGTCTGGCTTCCTAGACAAACTCTTTTGTGATATTAGTTATATATTCTAGTTATTATGTTGTTTGCTCTTTGCTAAGGTCACACACTCATATTCCGGAAATACCGAAACAAGCAATTTCACTGTCAAACTGCCGGAATGACCTAAAAATCCTAGTCCTAAGTGATTCACTTTGGATTGAAAAGACAGTACTTCGCAATTCCTATGAACCTAATTCATTGAAATTTCATCCAGTAAAACGGGAAGAGTTATAAATCTCCAAAATAATAGATAGGAATACCGCGAAGAAAGCCATTGCGACACCCATCAACGGAGTAGTTCCCCATCCGGGCGCTACTTTACCATAATCCGAATTCAACGGTTTCAATAAACTTCCTAGACCAGTCTGTCTTGGTCTTGGACCAGATCTTGAATTATTCTCAACGGTTTGTGTAGCCATAAATCCTATTGCATTGATTGAATTTTATTGACTTTGTAAATAATGATATTATGGCGAACGACGGGAATTGAACCCGCGCATCGTGGATTCACAATCCACTGCCTTAACCCACTTGGCTACATCCGCCCTCCCCTAACAGATAAGATAAGAGAAATAATTAAAAAATTTCTACTTGTATAGAAAATTAATAGAATATGTAATCTTGGTTCTAAATATATATATATATATATATATATATATACATTTGATTAAAAAAACTGAAACCCTTAGGAAATAGGAAGAACAATTAAAAGATTTTGAGAAAATCCAGAAATTACATTTAGAGTAGAGCAAATAACTACACAAAACAAAAAAGTATGAAAATCTAGAATTCAAAATTAAAATCCCCGCTATAATTTATAGTTGTAGTAATGTTTTTTGACTTAAGTTGCATAGAATAAGAAAGAAAAACGAAAAATGCTTATTGTGAGATGTGATTAAAAAACTACTCAAACTAAATGCAGGAGGAATACCCCAACTCTTGTTATGTAAAGATGGTGGGTATTTCTCCTGCAAGTTCAATGACTCGTATACACTAAGACCGAAGTCTTAGCCATTTATAGATGGAGCTTCAACAACGGCTAAATCTAGAGGGAAGTTGTGAGCATTACGTTCATGCATAACTTCCATACCAAGATTAGCACGGTTGATGATATCAGTCCAAGTGTTAATTACACGACCTAGAATGTAAATTTGGAATTGAATTCATTATAGGATTTATTCTATTTCTTTTCGAAGATGCCGCCACTCGGACTCGAACCGAGATGCTCTAGCACTGCTTCCTAAGAGCAGCGTGTCTACCGATTTCACCATAGCGGCGTGATCGAAATTATAATAGCTCATCCACATTCAATCGTCGAGATTGAAAGAGTCAATTATAGTGACCTTATTTTGGCTTTAAATGGACTACACTTGGATCCAATTTGATATATGCATTGTATTTTTTATACTTGAATTTTTTTTATTAGTTACTAGCTTCGATAAAAAAATTTGGCTTTACCATTGATAACTACTGTTACCAACTAATAAGTATTTTCCATTTCGCCCCCCTTCGACTAAAATCCTGGGTCCGCCCCTGTACACAGGGGTCCTACCATTGTGAGTATATTCAATTAGTTCCATCCATTGACCTGCAAGTCTTCAATGAAACTTTGACAGTGTTATGGTGTCTTGAGTCGAATCTTTATCTCTCTATTAAGAAAGGATTTATCCTTAGCAGTGGCCAAATCCAGTGCAGAAAGAAGCGCAATGTGGAATCTTTCATCAGAAATTAGAAGGAAATTTTCTATAGTCTTTGTTTTTGTTTCTGGAGTTGTCAATGTGATCCCAACTCTAATTTCGCCCTATAAGATGGGTTGGACTGACTCCTTTGTTTTCATTTTCTTAAATTGACAACTTGTCATTGCAGGAAACTGATCGAGCTAACAACACGAACCTTCATGGTAGCAGTAATAGTCACATTGGTCGTGCGTCAAATAACTACAGGAAAAAATTGACTGCAAATCATCCATGCATGGACTTGAAAATGGTCTTATCTAGTAATTTTTAATTTACTTATTTCTTCAACGCAATTTGCAGGCCATGATGAATGCTCCATCTCCTGGGAAACCAAACTCAAACGAGCTTCATCAATCATCCACTGTTGCAAATGCAGATTGGCTAGCTAAGCAGGGTGCCCAAGGAAGAAGGGTTTTAACTATATAATGTTCACAGGTCATGACTCGTGAATGCTCTATCTGTGATTATTATAAATGCGACGAAATTTCTCTGCATGAAGGCGGAAGTTAGATGAACAAGAAGGGGAAGAAGAGGAAGGATGGAGCTTGGGACAATGAGTATTTTTTTTTTTAAATAAATAATTGTTATTTTCTCGATATATAGTTATCATTTTAATTGAACTCTTTCATCTTTTTTGAGATGAACTCTTTGAGATACAAAACATTCAATCTTAATCTTAAATCTCTTGAGAATATTTTAGTCATCAAAGTATGAAAATTTTGAAAATAGACAATCGCTAGTTTTGTTGCGAGACTGAAATTAGGGTCGTCAAGTAAGTGTTTACAGAAACGCTGTTAGACCTGTTATCGTTTTCAAATCCACTGAAAGACATCAAGAACGAAACTCCTAACAATATCTCTTCTAAGACCATTTTCATTAGTGAGATAAATATCCAATTTGCAATAATCTGACCAATTAGATTTTGAAATTTTGTTGAATATTAAGTGATTTTTACTCTAATAAGGATGTTCACAATTCTCCACAAAAATGGGTTTTAAAATTCGGTCTACTCATCATCATCATCATCATCAAAGCCTATTCCTGAGATTTTCGGTCTTCTATAAATTATATATTAAAATTCGGTCTTCTATAAAAACAAAATTCCAAGGAAGTAGAGACTTCAAACGTATGCTGTGAAGGCCATTGATTAGGAACATTCATATGAGACATCAAATGCTATTTTCATTTGGGTTTATCACTGAAAATGATGACAATAATTCGTCATCCTAGTGTCTCAAATTTACTGCCATGATACCAGGGCGGAATGTTCAAGTAAAGAAAAGAATTTTATTACCTTTGAAATTCAGTTTTCTACTCATTCTTTGGATAAAAGTGTTTATCTCTACCCTAAACAACAAATAGATAAATGGGTAGGGAGAACAAATTCAAAAGCTTATGTTCCAAAGAATCGTCCCAGTGGTGATCTCGGTTGCAGTGGGATTAATTATAAGGTTTTTGGTGATCTCGACAAGTTACCAAATTCACTGGGATTGTCGGAAGAAGATTTGAGATGAAAGTGAGAATGAGAGATTGCTGCGTGGGCGATTGGGGGTTTTAGGGTTAGAAATAAAAAAATTTCACCCCAATCATATTAAGACATGTGTGTTCGGGTCCCCAATTTCTACCCAAACTCGAACCTTTCTACAACGGGTCCGGACTATCTCTTAATTTACAAAATTAAAACTAATCGTTTGGAGTCAAATGGTCCAGTATTCCTCGACGTATTTGCCCACACACACCTAGTTAGAGCCGCTAACTCAAAGTAAGGCAATTCAGAGGTTTGGTGGGAATTTAGAGGTTTAGTTATATCTTATTTTTTATTATTATGTTTGGTTGGACGGATGGTTATATTTCTTCAGATATAAACAAACCTCTGAATTGCACCAAATGTCCGACCAGTGTCTGACTTTCATCAGATATAACTTTACATCCAACCAAACATAACTATGAGACATTATTAACTAGATGTTTTAAAATTCAGACATAATGTCTACTTAAGAGGTGTAAACAAACAAACCCTTATGCATTCAATAAGCTATATGAAATTTGCATCAAAATCATAGGAATCCCAACTCACAGTAAAATTTTCAAACCCGATGGTAACACCAAAGAACCTTTTTATCCCTTGAATAGAGATTTTCAACTCCGGTAACACCACCCATACAAAGGCCTTAAATAAAGAATCGAAAAAAGCCCAACTAAGGCCAAACTGACACAAGAAGAACGGTTATACTTGTTTGATAAACTACAATAAATAAATAAATAAAGGGGGGGGGGGGGGGGGGGCGAATCTACTTCCCCACACCACTGCATTCGACATCAAGATCCACCCCCTCGTGAGCCAATTTATCATAACTAGGGAAACAATTCCAAACTAATTCCCCTAAAGGATTAAAGAAGAATTCTTGGATGAATGAAATTCTTCCATACCAACCCAAAAGAAAATCAACATGCTCACTAGTTGCTTATTTACTTGAGAAATTCTAAATGGCGAGGAAATGAGCGAGGGGAGGGAGGTGGTGGGGTGGCTACCGTTCACCTCTCTCAAGATGTGTGCCATCGATTTTTGTGCACACATCTCAAGAAAGGTGAGCGGCCTCCACCCCACCACCTCTCTACCCTCGCTCGTTTCCTCGCCATGTAGAAAAGCTTATTTACTTAGGATGAAAGTCTTGTTGAGCTATCCAACTACATGGCATAAGTCTATAGATAGAGTGACTTTTCTATTTCACCAGCACAATTTGTATGTTTTTTTTACTTTGGAAAGCGAATTGGGTTTTAAGGATTTCAAAACTTTTATATAAATAAAACAAAAGCAAAAACAACAATAAAAATAGAAACAGAAACAAACTCTCACAAGAAAGAGAAGTCTAGTGAGAGTGAACATGATTACTAAGCCTATAAAAAATTTTCAACTAGCATCGGTCAAAGAAAAATCTTTTTTTTTATCCCTGTCTCCGTTGTTCAGGAAGAAATGATTCAACCTTTATATTTTTTGTTTGTTTTCTTATCCCTAGAGGATCTTTGAGGACAAAGACTAAAATCTTTAGTGCAAGATTTTGAAAACAAATCGCTTGCAATCTCTTCACTAGAAGGATCTTGCTCATATTCCTCGTTACTTACTCTGCTCATTTGTTGTGGTGTTCTCTTTGTCCTGAGTCGGTGTGTGTTCACTTGCTTTCAAATTAGCACTACGCTCGAACATTGGATTGATAAGAATCAATCGTTGTGGACCCCTCTAAATAACTACTCTCGTTGTTGGTACGAAGAAGTTCAGCCATGCCATTGACTCCTTCAACTTCATCAAGATAGTCATCATTCTCATCCTTCACTATATTTGCAAGCTTTTTGGAATCGAAGTTGAAGGCCAAACTCTCATAATCTTACTCGTTCTCTTGAGAAATGGAGGGGGCATCAACTGATGGAGTTGGAAGGAAACTAATGTGATCAATGGGACGAAAGCCCTTGCGCTGTCTCAGCTGGCTTGTGGACAAGGATGGATTACCACCTATATGGATATCCCATCTTCTTGAATTTTTTCACTCTCGTGATGTGAGACGGCAAAGTTTCTTCGGGTATCAAATCACAACGATTACCATGTTGGGGATAAATTACGCCGATTTACCCTGAAAGCCAAGTATTAGTGGGAAATGCAATAATAAATAACACATAGATATTTACGTGGTTCACCCAACTTGGGTTACGTCCACGGGCTGCTGCAAAGCTTTACTCGAAGATAACAAAGTGTTTACAACACTCACAA
>QNQO01007362.1:0-148918 GCA_003290165.1 Berberis thunbergii | reverse complement strand
AAAGTATTTCCTCAGTGGCTAACAACAGATTGCATTCGGATTTTGCAACACACAGCCAACTGTAATGCTTCAAGAAACCGTGCCTGAGTTTCAGAGATGACATTCGTGATGATATCTCCATTTAGTCTGAACTCGAGAACCTCCATGTGATTCTGCATGAGAATGCTTTCTTCATCAGTGACAATGGTAGTTACCCTCCCTGCTATATCCAATCAAGCGTGTTTGAACTCTCGTTTTTCAGAACTTGATCTCCAAATTTGGATTTATATATAGGACACTGGACCAGATGAGATCCGCGAGAATGTGAAGTAAATATTTGATTGATTGCTGCAATACATGCTAGTACATATCAATCAAAGAATCTTCATCGCTTGATCTTTCCAAGTAAGCATCGCACTAGCAATATTAAAGGAATTATAGGCACAGAGAACAGGCCAAGTGTTTCTCTAAGTGAGAGTAACCTTTTGAAATGGATTTGGAGAGGCTTGTGGGTACCTGGATCAAGACTTGTCACAGAGTTCATGTCTTGCCCCATGATGACTGTTCACCCACACAAGTAACAACCATGTAAACCCAACCAGAGAGACCTTCCCACCAAACAGCATGAATGGGTTTTCTTGGTTGTCTTTGTAGTTGTGCCCTCCATTTGCAAGTAACACACCATCAAGGAACAAACCATCAGAGGGAATCAAACTGCCCTTTCTGAGTTGTACAATGTCGCCCACCACCACGTCACAGAGGGAGTGCATTTCCGTCGCCCATTTCTCCGACTCTAACTTGAGCTTTGACATAGTCTTTCAACTTGTGATCTGGGTGACGACGACGTGCTATCTCTGCTTGTACAACTGCAACGCAAATAGTTACTAGAAAGATGGCCAAAGCAAGAACCCACCACTCTTGTGGCCCTGTTTTTTGAACTTTATCGACAAATTGAATGCTTGCGATACCCAGACATTCAAGCATGATTTACTAATCATGGCTTTGAGTAGATATGGCAAAAACGCTCTTTTGTGACTCGAGTGGAAGGTGTTTGAACCAATAAGCTGATTCGTTGATAAAGATCTGAAGTGGTTCCATTGATTCCATATTGCCTATCTGATTGTAGTGCCTTGACTACCCCTTCAACTCCTCCAAATTGATTTGTTTAGACTCTCATAGTTCCTCTCCATGGAAAGTTTTGTGAATGCCTTCCAGGTCGAGTCCAGAGAATCTTGTATGTTATCAATTGGAACAACAATCTCTACTGTTGAGGCTGTTGGTTCTTCTTGCTTTTTTTCATTATTTTGAATGAACACCGAACATGCAGGAGAAAATGGTCGTGAAAATTTCTGTCATCTTCGCTAATTCAATGCTTGCATTGTTCATTTTCTTGCCAAATTCTGTGCTTCACCAACAGATGTAATGAGCATTCGAGTTGCTTCAACTTCAATGAGGTCTGAACCCATGTAGTATGTTTTCTCCGCTTCTAGAGATAGGCCATCAGCGGGCACCTGATCTCCTCTTTTTAGCAGTACAACATCACCAACGACCACTTTCGTGAGCTGGAATCTGCAGCGTCTGTCCATCTCCTACAACATTGCTTTTGAGTTTATCGGTTTCATTAGCAGCTTCTCCCAATTTTTAACACGGGGTATATGTGAAGCTCGAATCCCAAACACACTGCGGTTAGGCAATGAGCGTCAGTATCAGGATGGCATCTTGAAAAAGCAAACAGCCGAGACTAGTGTGATAACCGGAAACATGGTGAGGAACCATTGAGTTGTTAGGCAGAAACCAACAAAGGATTCACTCACTCGCTTACGCGGCTGGTTCTGCCACAAGTAAGCATTGGAACCAAATGTATGACGGCGACGACGAAGATCATTATCATCTCCTGGGATACCTGTCACCGTGTTACTACCAAGAAGTTGAGCCATTTGGTCCACTCCTCCAACTTCATCAGATAGTCATTGTTCCTATCCTTCACCATATTTGCGAGTTTACAGAAATCTACTTTGATATTCCAACTCTCAGGATCATCATCATCGTCATAATCCAGCTCATTTTTAGCCTAATGGAGGGGGCGTCAACAAATTGTGTCTTAAATGGACCAAGGTTAGCATCAAGGGGACGGAAACTACCCTTGCGTTGTCTCAAGTGGCTCCTGGAAAGGGATGAACTATAAGATGAAGAAGAAGAGGACATAGGTAGGAGTGGGAGTGTGAGCAGGTTGATCAGACAAAAGGAAATGGAGACAATATTTCTTTCATTTGAGACTTAGACAATACAAATGCTTTGGATATCTTAATAAGACAAGAAGATGAGCCAATGGCATAATAATTCATCGGTTGGAACTTGACGGATGGTACCACTTGATCATGGTTTCAAACTTTCGAACTAAAGAATGGTGATAACTTACTCTTGACCGATGCACGTGGTTCTCATTCAGGGATGACTAGAAATTGGTTTGAGTCCTAACTTGCAAAGTAGGGATGACTAAGAAGCAAAAGTAAACAGTTTATGAGCTATTAATTATTTAAGTCATATGAGCTATTAATTATTTAATCCAGAATTATGCATTTTATGATCGATATACAGTTTGATGCATTCATCTCTAGACTTTGTCTAAATCATCTGATGACTTTCTTATGCATAGAACCTCGAGATGCACGTTGTGGAAAACTAACATGACTGAAGAAACAAAGCTCTGACCTTAATAACACCCAGTCAATTGGAAAAAATTAAAAAGTGATTGAAAATATGGTCGAAAGCCAGAACATATTTTCTAAGAAATTGTAATGATGTTATTACTACTGGAAGTCCATTAGATAGTGGTAGGGGTGGGCAAAAACTGATTTAAATTCGGTTAATCGACCGAACCGGTTTTTTAAATTGGTTTGGTAACCGAACCGAAATATAAGTAGAAAAAAATAATTTAAACCGAACCGATTATAAACGGTTCGAAATCGGTTTACGGTTTTTAACCGACCGATTTATAACTGAACCGACCAATTAATTAGATATATATAGAAATAACTAAATAACAAGTATGTGTCAATACTTGATTAGTGCAACAATTGCACAGTAGTACACTCTGTTGCACTGAATCGCCCTCTTCTCTCAAAGTTTCAATTTTGGGCTAAAATTGGGTCTGTAAAAAAATTGGGCATGTTTTAATAAAAGTCTTTCAAGTGTTTGAGCCCGAAATTTCGGTCCAACCGAACCGAACCTATCCGAAATTCGTTCATTAGATAGTTGTTTAAGACCTATCATTATTATGAAATTTCATAATTATAATTATTTAGCGAGGGTGTGTTTTAGTATTATTATGAAATTTCCTAATTATACTCCTATCATTATTTGTTCCTGTCAATCCATCATATGGACTATTAAGATTTTTCTTTGACATTTAGTTGTTTAAGACCTTGAATATTCTTTTGTTTTTTATATACATGCATGGAGACACTCATCTTTGATGAGATCCACCTCTTGTAGACCTGCAAGTCTTCAACAAAATCTTGACAGTGCTGAAAGAAGCGGAATGTGGAATGTTTCAAAAAAATACTTGGAATGAGAGTCACTCTGCATTATCCATATTTTCTACAGATGGATAATGTGATCCCAACTCTAATTTCGCCCTATAAGATGGATTGGACTGACTCCTTTGTTTTCGTTTTCTTAAATTGACAACTTGTCATTGCAGGAAACTGATCGAGCTAACAACACGAACCTTCATGGTAGCAGTAATAGTCACATTGGTCGGCGTCAAAAACTACAGGAAAAAACGACTGCAAATCATTCATGCATGGACTTGAAAATGGTCTTATCTAGTAATTTTAATTTGCAGGCCATGATGAATGCTCCATCTCCTGGGAAACCAAACTCAAACGAGCTTCATCAATCATCCACTTGTTGCAAATGCAGATTGGCTAGCTAAGCAGGGTGCCCAAGGAAGAAGGGTTTTAACTATATAATGTTCACAGGTCATGACTCGTGAATGCTCTATCTGTGATTATTATAAATGCCACCAAATTTCTCTGCATGAAGGCGGAAGTTAGATGAACAAGAAGGGGAAGAAGAGGAAGGATGGAGCTTGGGACAATGAGTTTTTTTTTTTTTTTTTTTTTTTTAAATAAATAATTGTTATTTTTCTCGATATATAGTTATCATTTTAATTGAACCTTTCATCTTTTTTGAGATGAACTCTTTGAGATACAAAACATTCAATCTTAATCTTAAATCTCTTGAGAATATTTTAGTCATCAAAGTATGAAAATTTTGAAAATAGGCAATCGCTAGTTTTGTTGCGAGACTGAAATTAGGGTCGTCAAGTAAGTGTTTACAGAGACGCTGTTAGAACCTTTTTTTTTTTTTTTTTTTTTTTTTAAACCTCCAGTGTGGAGGGGCACCTCTGAATGCCAGACCTTTATTACTTATCAGAAAATTGAGTTACAATCAATACGGGGGTACATGACTTGACCCGTGATATAACCAAAACAAAAATTGGGTCGCAACCGAAACCAAAATACATAAAGCCAACATAGCACCAATGCTGGCAATGAAATCTACGAGCCAATACCATATTTTTAACCTCCTCCTCGTGACCTTATTACCAATCCCACAAGCATTCCAAAACATAAAATTTTCCATCATCTTAAGCGCGGGAGGAAGATTTACCCCTCTTAGTCTTACGGCGCTTGCCCGGAAGGGCCACCGGTTTGACTTTGTGCTGTAGATCCTTATCGGAGTGCACCCCCAAATTTATATCATTAATAGCATGTGATTCCGGCCCCAACTCCGATTCCGACGCAGCCTCGTCATATCATCTGTGGCGCTATCAAGTGTATTAGTGGTCATAGATTGTTTCTTTAGTCGCAAAGCACGGTTCTCCTCAAACAGTTGGACGACGACATCAAACAAGCTCCCGTCCTTGTCGTTCCTTGCTGCCACGGGCACTGAAAAAGTACCAGTTACCGCGGATTGAGCGCGCTTGGCCAAAACCTCTGCAAACGTTCCATCACTGTCGGCTTCACCGGGGCAGCCTCTACTTCCTGTATCTTTCCACTCGATTTTGTTTGCGTCACTAAAGAGTCACCAACGGCGAGCAAGTCGCGTGCTGTCTGAGGTATCGCGTCCCCTGGGTTGGGGCCGTGAAGAGGCTGGGCCGTGGACTGGCCGTGACCTGGGGCCGAGGACTGGGAGGCCGTGCTCGAACGTGGGCTGAGGTCTGACTGTTGTCCTGCTCGAGTCAAGGACGGGCTGGGTCCGTGATCAGGCTGGACCGAGGAGTGTCCAGAGCCGTGGTCTGGCTGAGACCGTGCTCTGACGCAGGGCTTGGACTGGTGGTGAGCTCATTCTGTTTGGGGCCGTGAGCTGGCTGGGCGAAGCCACCCTAATTCCCCTGCCAATAAAGCTCGTGTCTCTGATCCAGGAAGCCCCAATTGAGCGTCCCCAATGACATCGTGCGACCTTGCCACAAAGTGATGTTCCAGGCAGATAACTTCATTTGGCATGTCGTCGGAAAGACCACTGTTGGCCCCTGAGATTATGTCACATGTTGGCTGTGTCGGCTGTTCTTGAATCCAATAGCATTTGCAATCTCCGAAGTTGTATAACCCGCCTCTAGGAGGCATTCTTCCGTAGTTTCTGGAACCTGCTCAGCACTAACATGAACCATGTTCTCACTCTCCCTCTGCATCAATGTTTGCAGTGAGCGACTCAAATTTGTTAGACAAAACACCTTACCCGGATTCATGGCCAACGGCCCTCTTCTCCCAACTTCCTCATTAATCTCCTCCCCTTGACCATGCTTTGCGCCACTCGGACCTGCCTGCAGGATGAGAGGCTTATCTTTTTTGCTAACGGGGACATAATGTTGCTTGACAGTGTTGGGTTCAACCTTTGGCTTAGTCTCCTTCTCATTACCAAGATCTGAGGCTTGCCCTCCGCCCTTAAGACCCCGGTTTTTTTCTACAAACTCCTCTTGGTGCCCTATCAGAGAACAAAAAATCACAGTATTTGAATCAGGGAATTCTATCTTCTGCCAGAAACCCCTATTGTTGGCCCTGTCAATCCAACTCTGGTTGGTAATTTATCCGCCAAAGTCATCTCCACGCAAACAACGGGCAAAGCCCGGGCGTGACAGGCAACGCGTATGATCACCATTCCGCAAAAAACCACCAAAAGAGTTCACAATTGCTTTTAAAATAGGGGGATGAAAAAAATGCAAAGGTAAGTTAGGCAACTCTACCCATAACGGCACCGAGACCGGGTCCTCCTTCAAAACTGAAACCATCATGTCATCGAAAAGCTTTGAACCGAACTCCACGAATCAAAAAGGAGTCGCGCGACAGTTACTTTCTTTGCTTCCTCCTCAGATTGAAGGCGGACTAACAGTGCCGTTTATTCAGTAAGCCGAGTGAGAAATCGCCTAAAATGCCCCAAGTTCTGTGAATCGAATCTCGAATATCTGTCAAAGTTGGTCGGTAACTGGAGAATTTTAGGACAATCACGTGTTTTTCCATGAAAACTTCTCCACGTACTTCATCCGTGGCCGTGATTTCCGATTGCTGGTGCCCCCTCTTTGCGGAAACGAGTTCCTTCGATCGTAGTCCTCCGCAGTGTCATCCACCAAAATTTTGCCCAAAATATGGGCGAAAGAGGGCTTAGAGGGCGGCACAGTTTCCCCGTGGACCAGGTCCCGTGGGAGGGGGGTGGTGGCTGGGGCCATGGCCATCACATCCAGATGTCAGTCCTGGATCCAGCGTAAAAAGTGTCGGCGGCTGGGCGTAACAGGGGCTGAATCAGCGGCGGCGGCTGGCTGCTAGGATCGTACCGTAGCGGCTGGCGGCTGGCTGATGGCAGCTTGCGGTAAACCCGTCGCTGTCTCCCGTGCGCCAACGCCTTCGGGACACGCTGCCTGTGCGTGGTGGGGTCGTGAAGGTTCTTGGCGGCGGAGGGTTGGGATGAATGGAAGGATGGGATTGAATCCAAAGGAGATGAACGGTTAGACCTGTTATCGTTTTCAAATCCACTGAAAGACATCAAGAACGAAACTCCTAACAATATCTCTTCTAAGACCATTTTCATTAGTGAGATAAAATATCCAACTTGCAATAACTGACCAATTAGATTTTGAAATTTTGTTGAATATTAAGTGATTTTTACTCTAATAAGGATGTTCACAATTCTCCACAAAAAAGGGTTTTAAAATTCGGTCTACTCATCATCATCATCATCATCAAAGCCTATTCCTGAGATTTTCGGTCTTCTATAAATTATATATTAAAATTCGGTCTTCTATAAAAACAAAATTCCAAGGAAGTAGGGACTTCAAACGTATGCTGTGAAGGCCATTGATTAGGAACATTCCTATGAGACATCAAATGCTATTTTCATTTGGGTTTATCACTGAAAATGATGACAATAATTCCTCATCCTAGTGTCTCAAATTTACTGCCATGATACCAGGGCTGAATGTTCAAGTAAAGAAAAGAATTTTATTACCTTTGAAATTCAGTTTTCTACTCATTCTTTGGATAAAAGTGTTTATCTCTACCCCTAAACAAACAAATAGATAAACGGGTAGGGAGAACAATTCAAAAGCTTATGTTTCGAAGAATCGTCCCAGTGGTGATCTCGGTTGCAGTGGATTAATTATAAGGTTTTTGGTGATCTCAACAAGTTACCAAATTCACTGGGATTGTGGGAAGAAGATTTGAGATGAAAGTGAGAATGAGAGATTGCTGCGTGAGCAATTGGGGGTTTAGGGTTAGAAATAAAAAAATTTATCCCAATCATATTAAGACACGTGTATGCAGGTCCTCAATTTCTCCCCAAACTCGAACTGTTCTACAACGGGTCCGGGCTGTCTCTTAATTTACAAAATTAAAACTAGTCGTTTGGAGCCAAGCGGTCCAGTTTAATTTGAATCCGTGGTTCCTCGACTCATTTGCCCACACACACCTAGTTAGAGCCGCTAACTCAAAGTAAGGCATTCAGAGGTTTGGTGGGAATTTAGAGTTTAGTTATATCTTATTTTTTATTGTTATGTTTGGTTGGACGTTACGGTTATCTTTCATCAGATATAAACAAAACTCTGAATTGCACCCATGTCTGACTTTCATCAGATATAACTTTACATCCAACCAAACATAACTATGAGATATTACTAACTAGATGTTTTTAAAAATTCAGACATAAAATGTCTAGTTAAGAGGTGTAAACAAACAAACCCTTAGTCATTCAATAAGCTATATGAAATTTGCATCAAAATCATAGGAATCCCAATTCACAGTAAAATTTTCAAACCCGATAACACCACCCATACAAAGGCCTCAAATAAAGAATCTACAAAAAGCCCAACTAAGGCCAAACTGACACAAGAAGAATGGTTATACTTGTCTGGTAAACTATAATAAATAAATAAAGGGGGGGCGAATCTACTTCCCCACATGACTGCATTCGACATCAAGATCCACCCCCTCATGAGCCAATTTATCATAACTAGGGAAACAATTCCAAACTAATTCCCCCAAAGGATTAAAGAAGAATTCTTGGATGAATGAAATTATTCCGTACCAACCCAAAAGAAAATCAACACGCTCACTAGTTGTTTATTTACTCGTGAAATTCTAAATGGCGAGGAAATGAGCGAGGGAAGGGAAGTGGTGGGGTGGGTACCGTTTATCTTTCTCGAAATGTGGTGTCGCGATTTTTGTGTGCACATCTCGAGAAAAGTGAACGATCTCCACCCCACCCCCTCCCTCCCTCGCTCGTTTCCTCGCCATGTAGAAAAGCTTTAATTTACTTAGGATGAAAGTCTTGTTGAGCTATCCAACTACATGGCATACGTCTATAGATAGATGACTTTTCTATTTCACCAGCACAATTTGTATGTTTTTTTTTTTGGAAAGCGAGTTGTGTTTTAAGGATTTCAAAACCTTTATATAAATAAAACAAAAGCAAAAACGACAATAAAAATAAAAACAGAAACAAACTCTCATAAGAAATAAAAGTTTAGTGAAAGTGAACATGATTACTAAGCCTATAAAAAAATTTTAACTAGCATCGGCTAAAGAAAAATATCTTCTTTTTTTTTATCTCTGTCTCCGTTGTTTAGGAGGAAATGATTCAACATTTGTACTTTTTGTTTGCTTTCTTAGCCCTAGAAGATCTTCGAGGACAGAGACTAAAATCTTTAGTGCAAGATTTTAAAAACAAATCGCTTGCAACCTCTTCACTAGAAGGATCATGCTCATATTCCTCGTTACTACTCTGCTCATCTGTTGTGGTGTTCTCTTTGTCCTGAGTCGGTGTGTGTTCACTTGCCTTTCAAATTAGCACTACGCTCGAACATTGGGTTGGTAAGAATCAATCGTTGTGGACCCCTCTAAATAACTACTCTCGATGTTGGAATGAAGTAGTTCAGCCATGCCATTGACTCCTTCAACTTCATCAAGATAGTCATCATTCTCATCCTTCACTATATTTGCAAGCTTTTTGGAATCGAGGTTGAAGGCCAAACTCTCATAATCTTACTCGTTCTCTTGAGAAATGGAGGGGGCATCAACTGATGGAGTTGGAAGGAAACTAATGTGATCAATGGGACGAAAGCCCTTGCGCTGTCTCAGCTGGCTTGTGGACAAGGATGGATTACCACCTATATGGATATCCCATCTTCTTGAATTTTTTCACTCTCGTGATGTGAGACGGCAGAGTTTCTTCGGGTATCAAATCACAACGATTACCACCTATATGGTTATAGTTGTGTTGTTACAGGCGAAGAAATGTGCAGGATTATAGACCTTTTGCCTATCCTATTCCTACCATGCCTGCCCCTCGCATAAAAAAGGTTAGATCTTCAACAATGTGCAAAAGACATGGTGTGATGTGAAACTAATGTTACAAAGCTGGTGCGCTCACTAGTTGTTTATTTACTTAGGATGAAAGTCTTGTTAGAGATACATCTCAACCATCCAAAACTACATGGCATAAGTCTATAGATAGAGTGAATTTTCTATTTCACCAGCACAATTTGTATGTTTAGAAAAGGGGAGAGTCTCCCACATTCAGTTGTCAAATCTTGTGAGTTATTTAAATTCAATCACTGCAATTGTCATCATTCATCCAAATTTTTGTTATTGTTCTAGTATTTTAAGGTTTCATATTTAGCTAGCCTAACATTGTTAAGGACTTCCACAGCAAAATTAGTTGAGATTGTGGGATTTGGGGGGAATCAAGTGATTTCTCCCCATTATTTTTAGTTTTTATTGTCCAAAAAAACTCAGGAATTTTTTATGCACCAAAATAATATATTTCCAAGAGTCATACTCTTTCAAGATTCTTATGCTGCCTTGCTACTTAGAATATAACATTTTTTGTGGGAAGAACGCCTTCATGCTTGAGTGTTTTTGCTATTTAGGATGCGTATTGGACTTGTTATTCCCCTAAGTATATGTGCTGACCCTGCAGGTGTTGAAGAGAACTCAAAATTTGAATGCTTGCTTGCCCCAGAATTTCAATTCAAATGATTGAATTCGAATTGCAGTTGAATATCGTCAGTGTCCACACAGTAAACTTATTGCATTGGCAGCTTCAGCATATGATTATAATCATATTATTTATATTATGGATCAACTAATCCCATATGATCCTAAATCTGCGAACATGATGGAAGTAGGACTGTTGGTGACTTGCAGCAGTGTGTATATTACTCCACGCGAAGAGAAGTTATCTCTCGAGTCTGAATGAGCGCCTACATGGTTTTAGTTGGTGCAGTTACAGGTAGACAAATATACCATCTCTTGGGTTATTTGATCTTTTGCCTATCCTATCACTTGCTTACATTCAGAAAAATATTGGTTGATTTTATCAAGTTTCTCTGTTGAGACTTTGCCTTAATTGTCCAATGACTTTGAGATTTTACATAGTAGCCTCGTGTTGTGCGTGATTGGTGTGTTGCTATGTATGATGTAAAATTTCTCAGTGAATATGAGGCCCGGATAAATTTTCATCTTAAATTGTATTTTAAAAACTTTATTTCATTTATCAAGTTGTATTTTTTTCAATATTCACTTAATGTTCTTACTGGTGTGTATAATGTGAAGACTCCGTTAAAAATAACTATAAAAAAATGTAGATTTGTAGTCCCATGTCATTTTGGAATTTTTTTTTTTTTTAATATTGTTTGTGTTAGACCAATATCTCATACATAGTTATATTAAGCATTATTTTTTTAAAATAATAAATGAGTTATTTTAAATAAATGATAAAGTTATTACTTTGGTATTTGAACTTTATCATAGTCAATTAATAATTTATTTCGGTAGTGTTTTTAGTAGTTTGAAAGCTTATTGGGGTGTAATTATACTTTGCCAAACCATCGCACTAATTGTGGGCCTATATGTTTATAGTTGTGGCATTAATTGTGGTGGTGGTTGTCTAGAATAAATACTCGAAGAAAAGTTATCAAATCTAATGAGGGCCAATGTGTTTATAGTTGTGTTGTTATAGGCGAAGAAATTTGCATCATTAAGGGATACAAACCTTTTGCGTATCTGACCATGCATGCCCTTGTAGAAAAAATGTTAGAATCTTCAACAATGCGCAAAATACATGGTGTTATGAAAAACTAATGTTAAATAGCCGGTGCCACCCACTAGTTGTTTATTTACTTAGAATGAAAATTTTGTTAGGGATGCATCTAAGTCGTCCAACTACATGCCATAAGTTTATAAATAGAGGTTATTTTTTAAAAATCTCGTGTACACAGTTTATTTTAGGTACTTTGTTAGTGAAGAAGGGAGAGTCTCTTACATTCAGCTGTTAAGTCTCGAGAGTTATTTAAATTCAGTCACTGCAATTTTCTTTAACGTTCTAGTAATTGAGGTTTAATATTTACTTTATTTCCTTTTTATTAATTTGCCATGTTAGGTCTTCCTTAACAAAATTACATAGAGATTATGAGATTTTGGGGGATTAAACTTCGAGTTTCAGTACACTAAAAAAAGATTTGTGAATTATCATACACACAATTTATTCAATAATATTCGATGATTATTTATTTATTTATTTTTGAGAAAGAAGTAAAGTTTTATATTTCCACTTTTTCAGGAAATACATTTGAGTTACAAACCTCTGCTTACATCACATTCTACTGTAGAGCCCGAACTTTTGTATTTAATTTCACTACTGCCTTACTAAAGTTCTCCTTCAGATATCTTCTCTTTCTCTCGATCTATTTCCGATTACTTTCCTGCATTCAGACTGCATTACCTCCCTTTGCTTTTCAATCTGAATTTAAGAATCACTTTTCTGTGTCTCTGTGTGTGTGTTATTGTAGGTTTAGTTGTAGTTATTGATATTGATGTGTGAGGTGAGGTGAGGTGAGGTGAGGGAAACAAATTAAGGTTTTCTAGCTGCTTGTTTATGGAATTCTGATATATGTTACATCAACTCATTGCAAAGTTTAACATGTCATATTTTGTTGATGCCTGGATTCATTTATGCTCAATTGAAATTTTACTTCTAAGTTTACTTCACTAGTTTTCCAAAGGTGTTTTCAAGTAGGTTTATCATAGGATCATTGATCAATTGAGGAGGATTAAGCCTTGATGATCCCACACAAAAAAATTTAAAAATAAAATTAAATAAAATGTAAGACAAGAAAAGAGTGTCATTGTGAGACAACTTGAAGAAGCTTTTCCACACAAATGTTTCATTGAACAGAAATTCTAGGCAACCTGGTTATTGTTGCCTGGTTTGTTGCTTGGAGGTGAATTTTATTTTTGCCCCCCCCCCCCCCCCCCTCCTCTTTAAAACATTTTCCAAAAAAGTGGTTAAAGAGGGGGGAGGGGCAAATTTTACCCAGGCTGCCTAGAATTGCTCTTCATTAAAAGCTATGTACTCCCACGTAGCCCATGCCCAATTAATCATGTTTTGGGCCGGAGCAATGAACCTATTTGAAGTGGCTCATTTCGTACCAAAAAGCCCATGTATGAACAATGATTGATTTTATTGTCCCATTTAGCTAGCCTAGGGTAGAGGTCCAGGTGGGGAAGTTATAGGCACATGTCCATATTTTGTATCTGAGAACGCCTTAGGCGTGAGGCGTGAGGTGAGGCGGACACCTCACTTCACTGAGGCGGTCTTAACATTTTTTTAAAGATTTTTTTAATAATAAATTGAAATATATTAGCAAAGTAATATACATCATCATTTTGATAAGTATCGTAAGTAAATATGTACAAAAAGTGAAAACAACTACCTATAATAAAAATGAAAATATAATAAAGTTGCATAGAATAGTGAAAAGATGCACCACATAAGTGTCAAGTAACTTGCAAACATCTACTAAATCATTAAAAATCAATAATCTTGAAAGAACAGAAACTTGATAATATTGAACATTGTTAGAAGAAATTGTTGGTAAAAATTCATAAGTATAATCACTATTGGTATTCCAAAAGCATAAAAATCATTAAAGTAGGCTATGAAAAATCAAGATTAATGTTGATCACATATTGATCAAACCATGGTATGTTTTCTCCAAAAAATAATATAAAAAGTGTGACAAATTTATCAAAACTAAAAAAGTTTTATCTTGTTTTTATCAAATTGATCAAATATTAGACCAAGAAACATAAATCTTTATTATAGAGTGGGTTGCAACCTCTTTTTACTGCAATTAGGCTACAATTGAACTGGCTATAACCAATTTTTGGGCTGAGGCAGACGCCTCATTTCACCGCACCACATCGCCTCACTTTGAGGCAAAATTTTGTAAAAACGCCTTAAGGCGCGTCAGCGCCTTGACTACACTGATCTGGAGTACTTCACTTCATTTCCTCCGCAGTATTGGGCTTTGGCGGTATTTATCATTTTGGGTATTCACTTAATATAGAAAAAAAAAAAATTTACCATTCTTGAAGTACAATTTGTTACCTTTACAAAGTATTTACATTCTTGAAGCAGATTTGTTACATTTACAAAGTGTTGACTATGGGAGGTCATGTATACACAAGAAAAGGTGAAAATCATTACTGAAATCCTATCTAGAATGTGTGTGACTGCTGCTCCGATTGAATTTTATCGATCAGAGTTTCCACGTGAGGTAGCCGGATATTAAATCAACCTTAGCATAAAGAACAAGAGTAAAAAAAATCATGAAGAGCAATCGTTTCGCAAACACTTTGAGTTCACTTTTCTTCCATGGGAAGTTCTGGACTAGAAACAAAACTACAAGCATAAGGAAATTTTTCCTTACACGCCAAAGTGTTTCTCCAGGAATAAAATGTAGAAATAGAAGAATGATTGTCAGGAGAGAACCACGAACAACCCCGATGACCTTAATTGGTATCATGAACCCACTGCGACCAACAGGCAGTTTCTTCAGCTGCTCCTCTTCTGTCATACCTGATTCATTAAAGAGGCCCCAGGCGAGTGACAAGCGAAATACATTACCAAAACAGAGCAAAACATGGTTACTTATGGGGATTTGACCAGAAAAAATTGCTGCTACCAAATTGAGAATGAATCCAGGGATGTTCACGACTAGTTTGGCTTGAGTAGATTTGATGAAATTGATATAATAGTACCTCATGAACTTGAGTGCTATGACTAATGAAGTGAATTTATCATCCAGAATCAAGAAATCGGCTCTTTCCTTAATCACCTCAGCGCTACCAAGTTGCAGTGAGAACCCAACGTCAGCTTCTTCCAATACATGGACATCAGTTTCATGTCTTCCAATGAATGCAACAACCTCATCATTCCTTTTTAGGTACTCCACCAGCTCACTTTTATCCACTGATGAGGAGGATCTCACCATCACACACATTTTTCTGACCATTTCCATTTTTCTCATCTCATCTGAGCAGTTTCGAAAGGCTTCAGCTTCCACGACCACTTCATCTTCGTTCTGATTCGGTTTGACTATCCCACATTCTCTTGCAACCTTTACTGCATTCAAGCCATCATCTTTCGACCAAACCATTATGACTTGGACTCCCATGTTTTGAAGAGAGTTCACACTCTTTCTCACTGAGGGACCTAAACCCACAATTCCTAGCAAAGTAAGATCATTTTTCTCCTCATCTACCTCCCCTCCTGTTCTTCCACCATGATCTTCTTCAGCTTCTCCAGTATTGGATTGTTCTTCTCTGCCGTCGTCTTTAACTTGAGCTTCTTCATTGGATTCCATGATATGCCGATGAGCTAGAGCAACACAGATAAGGCCATTAGCCTTCATATCACCAATAACTTGTTCAAGTTTGACCCTTGTATCTACATCCAGGGGTTTCTTTGTTCCATCCTTTTCATGGTAGTTCGAACATTTAGACAGTATCTTCTCCGCATCACCTCTACAATGAAGGTATCTTGCTCTCTCCGCATTGTTCTCTTTCCTTGTGAATGCCCAAGAAATGTTCTCATCTGATGAATCAAAATTTTCAATTATGTAAGTTGACATCAATTCTGTTTCGCTTACACCCAACTCATGCTTGCCCCACGAAGAAAGTATTTCCTCAGTTGGGCTAACAACAGATGCATTCGGGTTTTGCAAACACACAGCCAACTGTAATGCTTCAAGAAAACCTGCCTGAGTTTCAGAGACGACATTCGTGATGATATCTCCATTTAGTCTGAACTCGAGAACCTCCATGTGATTCTGCATGAGAATGCTTTCTTCATCAGTGACAATGGTAGTTACCCTCCCTGCTGTCATCCAATCAAACGTGTTTGAACTCTCGTTTTTCAGAACTTGATCAATTCCTCTCCCAAATTTGGATTTATATATAGGACTGGACCAGATGAGATCCGCGAGAATGTGAAGTAAATATTTGATTGTTGCTGCATACAATGCTAGTACCATATCAATCAGAGAATCTTCATCGCTTGATCTTCCAAGTAAACATCGCACTAGCAATATTAAAGGAATTATAGGCACAGAGAACAGGCCAAGTGTTTCTCTAAGTGAGAGTAACCTTTTGAAATGGATTTGGAGAGGCTTGTGGGTACCTGGATCAAGACTTGTCACAGAGTTCATTGTCTTGCCCCATGATGACTGTTCACCCACACAAGTAACAACCATGTAAACCCAACCACGAGAGACCTTCCCACCAAACAGCATGAATGGGTTTTCTTGGTTGATCTTTGTAGTTGTGCCCTCCATTGGCAAGTAGCCACCATCAAGGAACAAACCATCAGAGGGAATCAAACTGCCCTTTCTGAGTTGTACAATGTCGCCCACCACCACGTCACAGAGGGAGATGCATTTCCGTCGCCCATTTCTCACAACTCTAACTTGAGCTTTGACATAGTCTTTCAACTTGTGATCTGGGTGACGACGACGTGCTATCTCTGCTTGTACAACTGCAACGCAAATAGTTACTAGAAAGATGGCCAAAGCAAGAACCCACCACTCTTGTGGCCCATGTTTTTTGAACTTTATCGACAAATTGAATGCTTGAGATACCCAGGCATTCAAGCATGATTTACTAATCATGGCTTTGAGTAGGTATGGCAAAAACGCTCTTTTGTGACTCGAGTGGAAGGTGTTTGAACCAAATAAGCTGATTCGTTGATAAAGATCTGAAGCCGTTCCATTGATTCCATATTGCCTATCTGATTGTAGTGCCTTGACTACCCCTTCAACTCCTCCAAATTGATTGTTTAGACTCTCATAGTTCCTCTCCATGGAAAGTTTTTGAATGCCTTCCAGGTCGAGTCCAGAGAATCTTGTATCGTTATCAATTGGAACAACAATCTCTACTGTTTGAGGCTGTTGGTTCTTCTTGCTTTTTTTCATTATTTGAATGAACCACCGAACATGCAGGAGAAAAATGGTTGTGAAAATTTCTGTCATCTTCGCCAATTCAATGCTTGCATTGTTCATTTTCTTGCCAAATTCTGTGGCTTCACCAACAGATGTAATGAGCATTCGAGTTGCTTCAACTTCAATGAGATCTGAACCCATGTAGTATGTTTTCTCCGCTTCTAGAGATAGGCCATCAGCTGGCACCTGATCTCCTCTTTTTAGCAGTACAACATCACCAACGACCACTTCGTGAGCTGGAATCTGCAGCGTCTGTCCATCTCTTACAACATTGCTTTTGAGTTTATCGGTTTCATTCAGCAGCTTCTCCCAATTTTTAACACGGGGGTATATGTGAAGCTCGAATCCCAAACACACTGCGGTTAGGCCAATGAGCGTCAGTATCAGGATGGCATCTTGAAAAAAGCAAACAGCCGAGACTAGTGTGATAACCGGAAACATGGTGAGGAACCATTGAGTTGTTAGGCAGAAACCAACAAAGGATTCACTCACACGCTTACGCGGCTGGTTCTGCCACAAGTAGGCATTGGAACCAAATGTATGACGACGACGACGAAGATCATTGGCATCTCCTGGGATACCTGTCACCGTGTTACTACCAAGAAGTTGAGCCATTTGGTCCACTCCTCCAACTTCATCAAGATAGTCATTGTTCCTATCCTTCACCATATTTGCGAGTTTACAGAAATCTACTTTGATATTCCAACTCTCAGGATCATCATCATCATCATCATAATCCAGCTCATTTTTTAGCCTAATGGAGGGGGCATCAACAAATTGTGTCTTAAATGGACCAAGGTTAGCATCAAGGGGACGGAAACTACCCTTGCGTTGTCTCAAGTGGCTCCTGGAAAGGGATGAACTATAAGATGAAGAAGAAGAAGACATAGGTAGGAGTAGGAGTGTGAGCAGGTTGATCAGACAAAAGGAAATGGAGACAATATTTCTTTCATTTGAGACTTGACAATACAAATGCTTTCGAGATCTTAATAAGACAAGAAGATGAGCCAATGCCATGACAAGTCAACGGTTGGAGCTTCACGAATGGTATTACTTGGTCATGAATTTAAACTAAATAATGGTGTTAACTTACTCTGACCGATGCACGTGGTCTTACCAAAAACCTCGAAGTAGACTAAGAAGCAAAAGTCAACAGCCTCTTGTACTTGTAATACATGCAAGTCAACCCGTCTAATTGTCGAGGGAATGGGCGAGGAAAACAGCTGAGGAACGGAGAGAGGGAGGGGGACCGTTCATCCTCCTTGGGATGCATGCAAGGAAAATGATGGCTCGCATCCTGAGGGGGACAGACGATCCCCCTTCCCTCTCTCCCTCCCTCGCTGTTTTCCTCGCCCATTCCCTCGACAATTAGATTTTTTCCATGCAAGTAATAGAATTATGCACTTTATGATCCAAGTCATACTTGTTCCTGTCAATCCAAGTCATATGAGCTATTAATTATTTAATCCAGAGTCATGCACTTTATGATCGATATACAGTCTGATGCATTCATCTCTAGACTTTGCCTAAATCGTCTGATGACTTTCTTATGCATAGAACCCTTAATAACACCCAGTCAGCATTTGGAAAAAATTAAAAAGTGATTGAAAATATGGTCGAAAGCCATAACAGATTTTCTAAGAAATTGTAATGATGCTGCTAGAAGTCCATTAGATAGTGGCAGGGGCGGAGCCACGATTACAGATAAAGAGGGGCAAAAAAATAAATCACGGATAATTTAATTCTTAAAATAAATAAATAAATATGATTAAAACAAAGTTTCAAAAGTAGTACAAGAGAAACATATTTTATGTGTCAATGTTGTTGCACATTGGATTTTAGTATAAACTTTCTGCAAGTTCTCATGTTCATAGGATTTACCAAATCAGGTCTGAATATTGTAATCCATGCCCGAAGGCTACAATATTGTTGCCACTTAATATCCTCTGCGTTGTAATCTTTGCCCGAAGGCTATATAACTTACCATATAGGGTTTATCAAACTAGGTCCGAAGGCTACAATATTGTTGCCACTTAACATCGTTGTCGCCTCTATCTTGCAGGGAGACTTGCTTTCGCTCTGGTCCGTTGTCTCAACCTTGCATGAAAATGGCTTATCTATGGCGAAGCACATGTGCTTCTAATAATCAGGTGAAAACTCATAAAACCTTAACTGGTGAGCCTCGAACCTGCGACCTCTCACAAGGAGAGTTGATATCCGATCAACTGAGCTACAATTGGTGGACAACTGTTAATATTAATAATGTTACCGTCCAATTGCTTAGCTGAAGCAGACTACTGTGAAGACTAAATAGTGTCGATGAGGAGCGAACAAGCAAAAGAGAGTAAGACCGCCTCTATAAATCGATCTATGTCTAATCGAAATCTTATTGTGCGATTGGAGAAATCAATCTCCGTTGAAATCGTCTTGTGCGATTGGAGGGGATTGAAAAAAATCGATCTTTGTCAAAATCATTTTGGGCAATTGAGAAGGCGGAGAAGTGAACTTGCGAAGGTTTGTGAAGGGTTTGCAATTTTATGTATATTTTTATTTTATTATCTATGAGAGGGGGCAATCTAAAATTTTAAAAGGGGGCAAGATTGAAAATATTGTTAATTTAGTGAAATTTCTTAAAAAGCTAGGGGGCAATTGCCCCCCTTAGCCATAAGGTAGATCTACCCATGGATAGTGGTAGGGGTGGGTAAAAATTGATTTAAATTCGGTTAATCGACCGAATCGGTTTTCAAATTTGGTTCGGTAACCGAATCAAAATATAAGTAGAAAGAAAATAATTTAAACCGAACCGAACCGATTACAAACGGTTCGAAATCGGTTTACGGTTTTTAACCGACCGATTTATAACTGAATCGACCGATTAATTAGATATATATATAAATAACTAAATAACAAGTATGTGTCAATACTTGATTAGTGCAACAAATGCACTGCAGTCCACCTTGTTGCACTGAATCACCCCTCTTCTCTCAAAGTTTTCAATTTTGGGCTAAAAATTAGGTCTGTAAAAAAATTGGGCATGTTTTAATAAAAATCTTTCAAGTGTTTGAGCCCGAAAGTTCGGCCCAACCGAACCGAACCGATCTGAAATTCGGTTCAACCGAATTCATCGGTTTACAAATACAAAATTCGATTTCGATTTGGGTTTTGGGCAAACCGAATGAAATCGATTTAAGGCTCAAATCTGAACCGAACCGACATTGCCCACCCCTAGATAGTTGAACCATTTCATAAGAAATTTGCTAATTCTAAGGGGCGAGGAACCTCACCCTCGCGCGTTTCCTCACTACCTAGAAGGTCTCTAAGAAATTAGAGGGAAACGTTCTTTTTTTTTTTTTTTTTTTTGTTTCTGGAGTGGTCAATTCTTGGTGTGATTGAGAATTGAATTGCCATGACCATTGATGTGTTATTTTAGTAGCAGCAACTTAATACCCTACTTTGTGATTGTAGTATAGAATAAGTAGTGATCGTTCAGAATTAGAGGGTTTGTCAATTAATACTAAGACTAGCTAAAAGACAACTAACAACCTAATTAAGTAAATAATGGAGGATTGGATTTTCTAAGTTAAACAATGAAAATAACTACGAAAATTACTATAAATATAATAAAACTAAAGGGAAGGCAAATATGAGAAATTAGCTAAGGGTTTATCTCCACACGTTAAACATATGCTCATAAATCAATCTTCAATAATCATTTGCTAACTCATGAGAGACAATGTTCAAGATTAATCGTGATAAGCACTGCATTAATCTTATTATTTTCCCAAGTTCGTTGAATTAAACTAAGTGAAGCTTCCAAACTATTTTTATCATGCTATCTAATCAGGAATTGCAAGTTAGATAACAATCTAAGATCATTAAGTTTTGTGAAAAATATGAACACTGACTAGACAATTAAAAGTATGATCAACATCTTGTTCTTACCTAGATTTTTACTTAACCTTACCCACGTTCCTTGGCATTTACTACTTGTGAGTACAAGATTATAACAATTACGTGAAACTCTCTTATACTCTAGCTCTAGATCCTAGCAGGCTTACTAAGTTGGTCACCTTAACAAACATACAAAGAAAATTTATCTATAAAGCAGTTAAGTAAAACACAATCACTAATAGCAAGGAAGATTAAATTTAATTAATTCATAAAGCACATGTTCGAGGTTTCAAATCAACCCTTAATTAAGAAGAGTTTAGCTAGACATATCAATTATGTTCAAACAGTAATCCATAATCAATAATCAATAATCAAACTAAAATAAGTAAAGAAATTAGAAGAAACGTTGTCGCCTGTGCGTGGTGGTACTGAGTGGATTGATGGGTTGTGAATAGGGATGGCAGTGGGGCGGATTTTCACGGATATCCGCCCCACCCAATCCGTTTGGGGCGGTTTTGGATATGGCTGAATGGGTTTTCGGGTGGCTTTGGATATCCAAAAAATATCCGTTCACTATTCGGGGCGGATACGGATTTGGCCATATCCGCCCCAAAAGCCCCGCGGATATCCGTTTAACCAACAAATTTACAAAAGTGTCATTCGCCTATATAAAGGATCAACTGTTTTCAGAAATCACAATCCCTCCTCATTCGCTCTCTCACACCAATCGCTCCCTCACCCTCACCCTCACCGAACTCTCCCTCTCACTATCTCACAGAGCACAATGTCACGTGCTGACCTTTTTTCCCTTGGCTAACACGCTGCCCACTAGCGTCACACTCCCGTCGGACTAACTAGTCAAGGCACTTCGATGCTTGGCTAATGTTAAGTGATGCTACGAAAGCTTAAGTGAGGAAAATGCTAAGGCACAAGTGTTTAGGCTTTTTGAAAAAATGCTTTGTATTGCTTGAGAGAGTTGTACAAGTGTTTGATGATCTCTACAAATGAATGCCAAGGCCTATTTATAGGCCCTTAAAGTCCTAGAGGCTTTTAGCCTAGAACCTTCAACAATCCTCCATCAAAGGAGTATTCTCTATGCATCTAGAAAGTTCCCACCTCCAAAGGAACTAGAAATTACAAGGAGGCTTCTAGAAAATGCTACATAAATATGTACAAGGGTGTTCTAGACTAATCCATGCTAGAACACTCTAGATAAAGCTATGCTAGAATGTCCAAGAGCACTCTAGAACCTTCCGGAGGTATCTAGAGAAAGCTATGCTAGATGGCTCGTGACATTCTCCCCCACCCAAGTCCTTGACGACCCCGTCAAGGCCGTGCTTCGAACTCTGCGATCTTGCCCTGAAATTGCCATAGGTCGCCCTTTTTCTCCCATGAGGCCTCACTGTTCGGTAGTCTCTTCCATCGAATGAGATACTCATTATAGCTTGGCACACCCCTCCATCGGATGAGCCTCTTTGCCTCGATGCTTTCGATCTTTCGATCAAAGGAAGCCACGACCGCGGTTGGTGCCCGATGTGACTCGCCCCTCGTTGGATCTTCTTTATCACCATGGTAGGGCTTGAGCATGCTCACATGGAACACCGGATGAATCTTGAGTTTGGGCGGCAACTCAAGCTTGTAAAAAACTCTCCCGACCTTCCGTAGGACGGGAAATGGCCCCTCATACTTCCGCACTAGTCCCTTGTGCACCGAGCGGAAGACCTTGAACTGTTGTGGCAGCAACTTGACCATGACCATGTCGCCCACTTGGAACTCGAGAGGGCGTCTATGCTTGTCTACCCACTTCTTCATTTTTTTAGACGCCTTGTCCAAGTATGCCTTCGTTATATCAAGCTGCTCATGCCACCCTCGTGCAAGTTTGTACGCAGCGGGGCTGCTACCCGTGTAGCCCGACGCAACGGCTTGTGGAGTCAAGGGTTGCTGGCCCATGACGATCTCGAACGGACTTTGTTGCGTCGATTCGGACCGCTGCAAGTTGAATGAGAATTGAGCCACATCCATCAACTTGGCCCAATCCTTCTGGTTGGCACCCACAAAGTGCCTCAAGTATAGCTCCAACAAGGCATTCACCCTCTCTGTTTGCCCATCGCTTTGCGGGTGAAAGCTTGTTGAGAAGTGTAGACCCGAACCCAAGAGCTTGAATAACTCCGTCCAGAACTTTGCTGTGAACCTTGGGTCCCGATCACTTATGATGCTCCGAGGCAAGCCCCAATACTTCACCACATGCTAAAAGAACAACTTGGCGGCTTGCTCGGTCGTGCAATCGCGTGGGGCAGGTATGAAAGTCCCATACTTGGAAAAGCGATCGACCACCACCATAATAGAGCCATACCCATCAGACTTGGGCAAGGCTGATATGAAATCCATTGAGACACTCTCCCATGGCCTTTCCGGAATCGGCAAAGGCTGCAATAGTCCTGCCGGTACACGTTGTTCTATCTTGTCTTGTTGGCAAACAAGACAAGTCTTCACATAGGCCTCTATATCATCCCGCATATGAGGCCAATAGTAGTCTACCTCCAAGAGTGTCAATGTCCGCTGCATCCCCGGATGGCCAGCCCACATTGAGTCGTGGCACTCCTTCATGATGTCTCGCCTAAGATTATCCCACTCAGGCACATAAATGCCACGACCGACGGTGTAGAGCACCCCATTCTCTACCCAAAACCGTCGAATCTTCCCCTCCTTGGCCATCTCCATGAGTCCCTTGGCCAAGGGGTCTTGAGAAGTCCCCTCCTTGATCCGATCAAGAAGGTTGCTAGCGGCGCTGCTTGTGCTAGCGAGCATGGCCCTTCGGCTGAGAGCATCAGCAACAACATTAACTTTGCCCGGCTTGTACTCCATGACATAATCGAACTCCGCTAAGAAATCTTGCCACCGAGCTTGCTTAGGGCTGATCTTCTTCTGATTTTGAAAATAACTCGTAGCCACATTGTCGATCATGATGGTAAACCGACTCCCAAGCAAATAGTGCCTCCAAGTCCGCAAGCAATGAATGATGGTTGTCATCTCCTTGTCATGCACCGGATACCGTCTTTCGGTATCGTTCAGCTTGCGAGACTCATAGGCTATGGGATGCCCCTCTTGCATAAGCACCCCTCCAATGGCAAAGTTTTATGCATCGGTGTGAAGTTCAAATGACTTAGCATAATCGGGCAAGGCCAAGACAGGTTCCTTGGTGACTGCCTTCTTCAAATCATCGAATGCTTCTTGGCATTTCTCACTCCAATGCCACTGCACCTTCCTCTTCAGCAAGTCGGTCAGTGGGGCTGCTCTCGCCGAATAGCTCAAAATGAATCTCCGATAATAATTGGCCAGTCCAAGGAAAGAACGTAGCTCCGAAACGTTCTTGGGTGGCTCCCATTCATTGATGGCCTGCACTTTGTCCCGTTCCATCATGATCTTTCCAGCCTTGATGCGGTGCCCCAAGAAAGACACCTCGTCTTGGGCGAACGAGCACTTCTCCAATTTCACGTATAGCTCGCTCTCCCGCAATGCTTGGAAAACCTGTCGCAAGTGATGCACGTGTTCTTCCAAATTATCGCTATACACGACGATATCGTCGAGATAGACGACTACAAATTTATCCAAGAAAGGCTGAAAGATTTTGTTCATTAAAGTGCAGAAAGTAGCCGGGGCATTGGTGAGACCAAAAGGCATCACCAAGAATTCATAAGACCCATAGCGAGTGACGCATGCCATCCTTGGCTCATCTCCTTTGGCTATGCGCACTTGCCAATACCCCGATCGGAGATCTAGTTTAGAAAAGTACCTGGCTTTACCGAGCCTATCGAAAAGATCAGCAACCAAAGGAATTGGATACTTGTTCTTGATGGTTACTTTGTTAAGTGCTCGGTAATCGATGCACATACGCAAGGACCCGTCGTGCTTGCGTTGGAACAATATTGGTGCACCGAATGGGGCCTTGGATGGCCGAATGAACCCCGCGTCCAGCAACTCCTTGAGTTGCTTGCGTAGCTCTTCCAACTCTGGCGGTGCCATTCGATAAGGCGCCATGGCTGGAGGCCTAGCCCCTGGCTCCAGCTCGATCATATGATCGACTTCCCTTCTTGGAGGAAGTCTCTTGGGTAGCTCTGGGGGCATGACATCTTTATACTCTTTCAAAACCGCAGCTACCTCCTTCGGAACCTCGCTGGGTTGAGGCCCATCTTCGATCAATGTGGCCACAAATGTTGCTTGCCCCTTTTGCACGCCTTTCTTCACTTGAATGGCTGACAACATCTTGGCCTCCACGATCTCCCGAGTGACAGGGACAGAGCATGATTCTCGATCCTTTGCAATAGTCATCGACCCGTCCCTTTCTAATGTCCATGGCTTCACCGTATCCATGAACTCCATGCCCAGCACCAATGAGAAGTCGTCCATCGTGACGACAGTCAGGTCCACCATCCCCTTCCATTCGCCCAAATGAAGGGAGACGCCTCGTGCTACACCATGGATAGGCACCGGTGCTGTGTTGACGGTCTTCAAGGTGCCTGGCTCCTTGGTGTACTGCACGCCCAGCCTTGTTGCCTCCTTTAAGGCAACAAAGTTGTGCGTTGCACCCGTGTCGACGAGTGCCTTTGAAGCCTTGCCATTTACCTTGGCTTCCACAAACATAAGAGCATATTTCTTCGAACGGGGCAGCATACTTACCTTAGCCACGTTGCTTTGCTCCACCGTAGCCTTGACGCTGCTTAGCAAGCGCAAAGTCCCCATTTGCGCCTCATCCCCCGATGATTCCCCGGACGATCCACTCTTGCCAGCGATCATCGCATTGAGCTTTTGTCGCTGTGGGCATTCCCTAGCCCAGTGCGGCCCTCCGCACAAGAAGCAGTCGCGGTTTTTCACCTTGCTATCTGAAAAGGACTGCTTGGCTTTGTCCTTCCTCTCGAACTGCTTGCCGCCGCTGCTACTGCTGCTTCTTTCAGTGGGTTTTGCTCCCCCACCTTTTCCCTTGCTACCGCCCTTGTGGCTTTTTGAATCAGCCTTGTATTCGAACAAGGATTCGGCAACTGTGATGGCCTCCGCAAGTGATTGAACGTTGCGTCTCTTTAATTCTTGTTCAGCCCATCGTTGTAGTCCATCCATGAAGTAGACGAGCTGAGTCTTCTCCGGCATGTCCGAGACTTCAAGCATAAGAGAAGTGAACTGCTTGACGTACTCTTTGATTGACCCCGTATGCTTCAGTCCATGCAGCTCCTTCATAGCAACTTCCTCCGCATTCTCCGGATAGAATTGCCGCTTGAAATCCGCCTTGAATTCGTCCCAAGTCTTAAGTGAGCAAATACCCTTCTTGATATCCGACTCACGCCTCCTCCACCAAAGGATGACATCATCACCCAAGTACATGGTGACGGTAGTGATCTTGGACTCATCGTCGTCCAAGCGCATCGCGTCAAAATATTTTTCAACACTCCATAGGAAGTTGTCGAGCTCCCTAGCATCGCGCTTCCCATGGTACCTTGGCGGCTCAGGCACCTTCATCCTTGGTCCCTCTCGTACAGTAGCACTACCTGCCACAACCGCCTTGCATAGGTTGACGTCCGATTGCAAGGACTCAACCTGCTCCCGAATGGCTTGGAGCTGCCTCATCAGCGTGTCCTTGAGTTGGCCCATCTCGTTGCGCATGGCATCCGCAACTTGGTTAACAAGAAGTTGAGTCTCGTCCTTGGCTTCCACAGTGCCAAGCTCAAGGTCATGGACGCGGCTATCGAGTTGCTTGATATCCATAGTGACGCTAGTCAACGTCCCATTGAAGGACTCAACCTTCTGTTCCATCTCCCCAACGCTGTCTTGGAGATCACCCACAGTCAGCTCCACCTTGGCCATACGATCCTCAAGCATGCTGGTCCGAAAAGTCTTTCTTCCAATCTCCTCGACCACGGACCCTCCAACAGCACTCTCTTTGTTTCCCGACATGATCAGATTGCTCCGCACCTAATCTTCGTACACACAGCAGCTAGCACAACGCAACTTCAGCAAGACCGCCCCTACGATCGTCGCTGCTCTGATACCACGTGTCCCGTGCTGACCTTTTTTCCCTTGGCTAACACGCTGCCCACTAGCGTCACACTCCCGTCGAACTAACTAGTCAAGGCACTTCGATGCTTGGCTAATGCTAAGTGATGCTACGAAAGCTTAAGTGAGGAAAATGCTAAGGCACAAGTGTTTAGGCTTTTTGAAAGAATGCTTTGTATTGCTTGAGAGAGTTGTACAAGTGTTTGATGATCTCTACAAATGAATGCCAATGCTTATTTATAAGCCCTTAAAGTCCTAGAGGCTTTTAGCCTAGAACCTTCCACAATCCTCCATCAAAGGAGTATTCTCTATGCATCTAGAAAGTTCCCACCTCCAAAAGAACTAGAAATTACAAGGAGGCTTCTAGAAAATGCTACATAAATATGTACAAGGGTGTTCTAGACTAATCCATGCTAGAACACTCTAGATAAAGCTATGCTAGAATGTCCAAGAGCACTCTAGAACCTTCCGGAGGTATCTAGAGAAAGCTATGCTAGATGGCTCGTGACAACAAGCTCTCCCCTCCCACAGATCAGATCAGTCGAAAAAGAGGAAGGGAAGATCTTCGGTTCAAGGGAAGATCACCGCACACCACCTCGCCCTCCCTCACGCCGCTCGGCCACGAGATCTGCCTCCCTGGACCCTGCTCCCTCACACCGCGTCGACCGCGATTGATCCCTCACGCCGCGTCACTGCTCCCTCACGCCGCGTCATTGCTCCCTAGCAGAGAGATCTCCCTCTCATAGGAAATCGCCCCTTCTCCGAATCTCCTTCTCTGATCATAGCTTAGATCTGATCTTGATCCTCGATCGATCATATCTTGATATTGATCATCCGATCGATCAGATCAGATCAGATCTTGATCATCCAATCGAACAGATCAGATCTTGATCATTCGATCGATCAGATCAGATCAGATCTTGATCCGAGATCGACTTGATCCGATCTGATTTCAGATCTCATCAGATCAGATCTGAAATCAGATCCAGAGATTGGTTTTTTTTTGTATTTAAAATTTTTTTTTTGTACGAATTCAGAATTTTTTGTAATTTTTTTGTATGAATTCATTGTAAATTGTAATTCAGAATTTTTGTATTTTTTTTTTTTACGAATTCAGAGATTATTTTTTGTTATAATTTTTGTGCGGATTTGCGGGGCGGATATCCGCGTATCCGCACGGGGCGGTTATGGATTTTGATTTAAAATTGCAAACGGATTTGCGAGGCGGATTGGGGATCTGATATTAGTGACGGATCGGGGATGGATTTGCTCAAATCCGCCCCAATCCGCCCCGTTGCCATCCCTAGTTGTGAATAGCGGTAAAAAAGAATTAAAATTCTCTTTTTTTCCTCTTCGCGATCTGCTCCTTCCTCACTTCTCAATCTTTGCTTCTGCTTCGTGCGCGTGGTTGTGGTTGATGGAAGTGAGGAAAGGAATGGGGAGAGATGAAGACAACGACGACGTCGGGGACAGCGAGAGAGGGACTGAGACGAGGGTTTTATCTGGCTGGTGGAGGCGATCGGCCGAGAGAGAGATCAGGTGAGAAGGAGAGACTATGACGATGGGTGGCAATGATAATGAGTGGACAAACAATGAGGGAGGAGGTCGAGAGAGATGTAGACGGTGATGATGTCTATGTGGTTGTGATGGGAGTGAAACAAGGAGTTGTGTCTAGGGTTTGGCGAGGTTGTTGTTTCGAGGAGGAGGGTGATGAAGATGTTGGTTCGAGGATGAGGGTGATGACTGGATGGAGGCTGTAGATGGGTTCAGGACAAAAAGGCTATTGCTGGATGGGTGGAAGAGGAGGTTATGGTTGCAAGGAGGCAAAGAGGTTGTGGATGGATTGCGAGGATGGGTGATGATGGGTGGTTGTGGTTGCAAGCGAGGATGAGGAGGCTATTGTTGGATGATTGCGATGAACAGTGGCAGAGATGGATGTTGGTGGTGGTGTAGCTGATGTCGCGAGGATGGGGGGCTGAGAATGGTTGATGGCTTGTTGCGGTTGCAAGCGTGGATGAGGAGGCTATTGCAGAATGGTTGTGATGAACAGTGGAAGAGATGGATGTTGGAGGTAGTGTAGCTGACGTTGCGAGGATGGGGGGAGGGGGGCGCGGAGGATGGTTGACGACTTGTTGTGGTTGCAAGTAGGGGTGGGCATCCCATCCCGCGATCCTGTCCCGATTTTTTCGGGTCTTAATGGGATTGAATAATTTCATCTCGATCCCGTCCCGATCTAGAATGGGATGGGATGGAATGAAGATTTTCAATCTCGTCCCGTCCCGAACTAATTTATTAATTATTAGTATTTTTATTTTATTATTTCATGGTGTATGTTGTTACTTATGTTCATGGTGTGCACACTAGGGCCATTATTCACCCTGTCCATTATTCACATTATATATTTACATGGATGGTGCATCAATGAACAGCTTTGAACTGGATTTTCATACGAAGATGCATGCTGGATAGTGTGCAAAACGTATAGAAAATAGTGAGAAAACTGCCTCAAATTCGTGAGTTTAGCATTGTACAGGATGAAAGATAACCCACATTTCCTGATACAAGTTGGGCCAATTTGTTTGGGTGTTGCAGTCTGCTCTAAACCCACCCAGTTCAATGACAGTTTCGCTCTATTGATTGCCTGCCCAATTCAGTCAAGTTAATCAGTTGATTTTGTTTTGAATTTTTTCAATGAACACTGTTTGATTCGAATGCATGATTGCAACAACACAATTATGTGACTGTTACACATAAAACTAGAATATTTTATTCCTTAATCATTTTATAAATCAATCAATTGTACTTTAAGCATTTTCAATAAAGATGTCGTATAAAATAAGAATGAAAAAACTTTGTAGCAATTTGATGTTCAGATTGAACCTAATTGCTTAACTATCAATTCGATCATATAATTCTCCAGATTAGCACGTTGATCTCATCCCGTCCCAAACCCGTTTGGGATGGGATGAGGTCGGGATGGGGTTTTTCCCATCTCGTCCCGTCCCGATCTCGTATGAACGGGATGGGATAGGGATG
Source organism: Berberis thunbergii (assembly GCA_003290165.1). Taxonomy (NCBI): domain Eukaryota; kingdom Viridiplantae; phylum Streptophyta; class Magnoliopsida; order Ranunculales; family Berberidaceae; genus Berberis; species Berberis thunbergii. The sequence goes on along the minus strand of QNQO01007362.1, from coordinate 119,136 downwards.
GGTATATCTCGTCTCATCCCTTCCCGTGCCCACCCCTAGTTGCAAGCGTGGATGAGGAGGCTATTGCAGGATGATTGTGATGAACAGTGAAGAGATGGATGTTGGTGGTGGTGTAGTTGATGTCGCAAGGATAGGGGGGCTAAGGATGGTTGACAGCTTGTTGTGGTTGCAAGCGTGATTGCTCCAGGGCAGGTATTGTCCATTTTATAATTGTTTTCTTCTCAGTTTCCTTCCTTGCGTGGTTTCCTTTTGCGCTCAGTATTTTTAAATTGCCAATTTGCTTCACTTAGCTTCTATTTTGAAATTTTGTAATTGGAAACCTATATAAACACGAAAATAGCAATTAGTACTATAATTAACAAGTAATATCCAAAAATACATATAAAAATATGGTACTAAAAATAACATAATTATCGTCCTATCATTATTTGTTCTTGTCAATCCAAGTCATATGAGCTATTAATTATTTTTCTTTGACATTTAGTTGTTTAAGACCTTGAATATTCTTTTATTCTTTTATATACATGCATGGAGACACTCTTCTTTGATGAGATCCACCCCTTGTAGACCATCGGATGAACAATATACTCACATCATTGTCATTGGTCGTATGATCATATATACACAGGGGTCCTACCATTGTGAGTATATTCAATTAGTTCCATCCATTGACCTGCAAGTCTTCAATGAAACTTTGACAGTGTTATGGTGTCTTGAGTCGAATCTTTATCTCTCTATTAAGAAAGGATTTATCCTTAGCAGTGGCCAAATCCAGTGCAGAAAGAAGCGCAATGTGGAATCTTTCATCAGAAATTAGAAGGAAATTTTCTATAGTCTTTGTTTTTGTTTCTGGAGTTGTCAATGTGATCCCAACTCTAATTTCGCCCCATAAGATGGGTTGGACTGATTCCTTCGTTTTCATTTTCTTAAATTGACAACTTGTCATTGCAGGAAACTGATCGAGCTAACAATGCGAACCTTCATGGTAACAGTAATAGTCACATTGGTCGTGCGTCTATTAACTACAGGAAAAAAACGACTGCAAATCATCCATGCATGGACTTGAAATGGTCTTATCTAGTATTTTTAATTTGCTTATTCTTCAATGCAATTTGAAGGCCATGATGAATGCTCCATCTCCTGGGAAACCAAACTCAAACGAGCTTCATAAATGCCACCAAATTTCTATTGGTCATTTTATAACAACTCTAAACCCTTTGAAAGTTTGTGATAATTATAAATGCGACGAAATTTCTCTGCATGAAGGACTAAAAGAATGGTCCCATCTTACTGTTACTGATGCATGTGGTTCTCAATTAGGGGATGACTAGAAAATGGTTCGATTCTAATTTGTGACCATTAGTGTACATTACAAGAAAATCGAACCTCTAACTAGAATAAGAGAGGCCAAAACAACCCCCCCCCCCCTCTCAACTTCCAACCAATACATCAACAAAAAATTTGGCTTCACCCTTGATAACTACTATATTAACTAATAATTATTTATCATTTTACCTTTCCTCGAACTAAAATCGTGGATCAGCTGCCACTGCATGAAGGTGATTGAAGACAAACCTTAGAAAGTTCATCTACTGTAAGAATATGCAGTCTTTCATATGTCCTCATCAATCCTGATTTCATGTTAATTCTTTTGTTTGACATCTTATGCTTGAAGACTCTGAATACTTGTTTATATGCATAGAATGATATCTTTGATCAGATCCGTCATCACATATCTGTGTATGGTTGGGTGCTGATTTTGTTATTTTCGGGTTTTTAGTTTAATATTTCTTTTCAGCGGCAGCGGTCGTGGTAATTGACAAGAACTTATTGATAAGACTTGAACATTGTACAAGAACGTGTTGTAGGAGTAATCCATTCATCACCATAATTTTCTTAGCAACATTGCCACAACGTTTTCTTAGCAAGAATTTTCTTACATAAATGTTCTGTCATGATCATTGATCATGACCAGTCCTGCAGTGCTGAGCATAATTTTGTAGCGAGAAAAATTCAAAAAATTCTAACAGTATCTCTTCTAAGACCATTTTGTGGCAAGAAAAATTTCCAACTTGGCATTCTTTGATACAGGAATGTTTCTCCATATTTTTTGTTTCCTTTTCTTTTCTTAATAAACACGATGATTCCTTGATATAAGAATGTTTCTCTTTGTTTTTTGTTTCCTTTTCTTTTCTTAATAAACATCTTCGTGTTTGACCAAAAAAAAATAATAATCATAATCTGACCAATTAAGTTTTGAAATTTTGTTGAATATTAAGTGATTTTTACCTGTTCCGGGAGAGGAGTTGGGAAGAAGAGATAGTTTTTTTACTCCAATAAGGGTGTTCACAATTCGGTCTTTTATAAATTATATATTAAAAAAAGTGTATTAGCTGGTAAAAGGAGTTTTTTTTTCTCCACAAAACAAATATATATCCCACGCCATTTTGAACACACAAGACAACCAAATCCTGAGTGCTCGACTGAAGTTTACTTACCTTGAATCTACACCTACGCCTGCCACTGGTGCATAGCAGAGTTTTTTTATTGTGATATAACAAGCATTATTCCGAAATAATAAAATGAACGAGTCAAATACACAGCACCATTTTAATCAGCGATATATAACAAGAACAATTACAAAACAGAAACCACTACCGATTAATATGTTGTGCACGCCAAAAAGATGGTCTAAATCAATATTAACAAGCTCTTACGATGAAGTTTAGGCAAACCAACTTCTCACCTGCGCTCAGTATTACATAACAAACTCATACATATAGGTGCAGTACACCTTTCAGACTGTAATTTGGATAGATGAGATGCCATCTCAAGTCCCATCACGGCCCATTGACTGCTCTGTAGGAGGAATCATAACCAGGACTGGTCGATTATCATGTCCAGGATGAGGCAACCTACGACGCAGTTCTCTCCCTTCCTGGCAGAGGGAACACAGGTGACACACAAAGTGTGTTGCAAAGTCGCACACTGACTCACACTGCTCGCGCTGCAGGTCATCCTCTATGACGCTTTCACAGCAACCGCAAGTCCTAGAGAGAGCCTCACAGTTGCCCTGTTATCAATACACCACCAAAAATAACAAAAAACTAAGTAGTTCAGGAACTTGATTCAAGTATTTGAACAAAAGTATCAAAATACAAAAACAATTTCCTCACATTTAAGTGATTAAATTTGTTTATTTAATACCAAAAAAACCTGAACGAGAAAAATGCTTTATCAAATCATTAGTCTTAGTATAGCACAATCCTGTCATGATTTCAGTCGACCTAAATTACCTTAATTTGAATTGTCACTTCCAAGGAAGTAGGGACTTTAAACGTATGCTATGAAGGCCATTGATTAGGAACATTCCTATGAGACATCAAATGCTATTTTCATTTGGGTTTATCACTGAAAAATGATGACAATAATTCGTCATCCTAGTGTCTCAAATTTACTGCCATGATACCAGGGCTGAATGTTCAAGTAAAGAAAAGAAGATGTTACCTTTGAAATTCAGAGAATATCTGAAAATTCAGTTTTCTACTCATTCTTTGGATAAAAGTGTTCATCTCTACCCTAAACAAGGAAAGAATAACGAATAGATAAACGGGTAGGGAGAACAAATTCAAAAGCGAGAAAAAAAATAACACCCAAAATCATGGATAGTAGCCTTTAAATATAGACAAAATCAGTAATTTCAAATTCCGATTAGTGTGTAGAATTTTATTTATTTTCCCTTATAATAAAACAATAAACAAGTATGGACAACAAGTTCAAAAGCGACAAATAAGAAAATACTGAAATACCTCCCAAAATCATGGATTATGCCTTTCAAAATTCAAAGAAAATCTGGAAATTCAGTTTTCAACTCATTCTTTAGATAAAATTATTTATTTGTACCAAACAAAGAAATAATAAAAAAACGATAAAAGGGAAGAAAAACAAGACCAAAAGCGAACCAAAAAAATAAATTTGAAAAACCTAAAAAAAATCCAAGTACTATCAAAAATACATATAAAAATATAATACTAAAAATAAACTAATTATACTCCATTCATTATTTGTTCCTGTCAATCCAAGTCATATGAGCTATTAATTATTTTTCTTTGACATTTAGTTGTTTAAGACCTTGAATATTCTTTTGTTCTTTTATATACATGCATGGAGACACTCATCGTTGATGAGATCCACCTCTTGTAGACCATCGGATGAACAATATACTCACATCATTGTCATTGGTCGTATGATCGTATACACTGACAGAGGTCCTACCATTGTGAGTGTGTTCGATCTATTTGTTCCATCCATTGACCTGCAAGTCTTCAACAAAATCTTGACAGTGCAGAAAGAAGCGGAATGTGGAATGTTTCATAAGAAATTACAAGGAAATTTTCTATTGTCTTTGTTTTTGTTCCTGGAGTGGTCAATGTGATCCCAACTCGAATTTCGCCCTATAAGATGGGTTGGACTGACTCCTTTGTTTTCATTTTCTTAAATTGACAACTTGTCATTGCAGGAAACTGATCGAGCTAACAACACGAACCTTCATGGTAGCAGTAATAGTCACATTGGTCGTGCGTCAAATAACTTCAGGAAAAAAACGACTGCAAATCATCCATGCATGGACTTGAAAATGGTCTTATCTAGTATTTTTAATTTGCAGGCCATGATGAATGCTCCATCTCCTGGGAAACCAAACTCAAACGAGCTTCATCAATCATCCACTGTTGCAAATGCAGATTGGCTAGCAAAGCAGGGTGCCCAAGGAAGAAGGGTTTTAACTATATAATGTTCACAGGTCATGACTCGTGAATGCTCTATCTGTGATTATTATAAATGCCACCAAATTTCTCTGCATGAAGGGGGAAGTTAGATGAACAAGAAGGGGGAAGAAGAGGAAGGATGGAGCTTGGGACAATGAGTTTTTTTTAAATAAATAATTGTTATTTTTCTCGATATATAGTTATCATTTTAATTGAACCCTTTCATCTTTTTTGAGATGAACTCTTTGAGATACAAAACATTCAATCTTAATCTTAAATCTCTTGAGAATATTTTAGTCATCAAAGTATGAAAATTTTGAAAATAGGCAATCGCCAGTTTTGTTGCGAGACTGAAATTAGGGTCGTCAAGTAAGTGTTTACAGAGACGTTGTTAGGCCTGTTATCGTTTTCAAATCCACTGAAAGACATCAAGAACGAAACTCCTAACAGTATCTCTTCTAAGACCATTTTCATTAGTGAGATTATCAACCTTGCGATAATCTGACCAATTAGGTTTTGAAATTTTGTTGAATATTAAGTGATTTTTACATGTTCCGGGGAGCAATTCTAGATGTCGAGGATTTGGGCGAGGTTTTTGGCGAGGAAGGTGCGTCGCACGCGACGGCAGCTGACGTGGTGAAAAAAAAAAAAAAAAAAAAAAAGCGGGGGAAAGTCGAAAATTTGGGGGAGAAGAAGAGGGAATCAAAAGCTTTTCTCCCCATTTTCATTCCCTCTCCCTCTCCCTCTCCCCATTTTCAGTCTCAGAAGAAGAAGAAACTGACGAAGAAGAAACCCTAGCTAAGAAAAAGAAGAACAAGAAGTCATCCTCCTCTTTCAAGAAGGGGGCAGTAGCAGCTTATTTGCAGCCCTCGATGGTGATGGTGAGGAGGATGTCGATGGAGACGGTGAGGAGGATGAGAATAAAGAAGAGGAGGAGGATGTCATTACCTTCTCTGGTAAGAAAAAGAAGTCATCTAAATCTTCCAAAAAGGGAAAGGGCGGTAGTAGTAGTTTATTTGCAGCCCTAGATGATGACGGTGAAGAGGATGAGTATAGTAAGCACGATAATGATGATGATGATGAGAATAAAGAAGATGTGGATGGTGATGTAGATTTGATTACTTTCTCTGGTAAGAAGAAGTCGAAATCATCAAAGAGTTTGTTTGCCACCGCAGCACTCCTAGATAATGAAGAGGCTGACCAAGTATCACAGCCATATCTTACAACAACAGGGTCTGGATCGGGGTCTGGTGACGGAGAAGAGGAAAGTGAAGCTGCTGAATTGATTACTTTTACTGGTATGTTCTAGATGTCGACAAGCTCTATTGCCAAACCTAGCATTCAAACATTTCACCCATATTTGTTGTTGATTTGGGTAATGAAATCCATTGGGTTGCAACTTTGCTAATTTGATTTGCACCCTCGTCAGGAGAAGCCTATTAACTGTTTGTGGTGAACTGTTTGTTGCCTGTGATGTGTGTAGATTTCCTGTTTGCAGACCTTGTTATGAGTATGAGAGTAAAGATGGGAACCAGTCTTGCCCTCAATTCAAGACCACATACAAGAGGCACAAAGGTTTGTTCACTCTGATCTATTTCTCTCTAAGAATCTATCAATTCAAGTCAATTGTGTTTCCCTCTAAGAATCCACAAGAGAAGCCTATTAACTGTTTTTTGTATTTTTCATTTCATTTCTGTTGACCTTAGCAACACATAAGTATTTCTAATTGCCTCACTTTGTTGGATTATGTTAGCTAAAATTTGGCAAAGTCAACAAAGACATTAGCAACACCAACATTTTCGAGCACTCTGGGAAGATATACTCCATCGCAGAGAATCACATGCCACAAGAGATTAAGATTGTCACATTGGAAACACATGACCATTGGGATATTGCTGAAGCTTGGGGTCGCCCCTGCACTAGCCATCCAAAGGTTTGTTATTCACCACTGCCAGGACCAATTAAGTGATCCAAACACAACTTGACAATGTACATATCATTTGCATGATGCAGAAAGCTCCAGGAACTGGGGAGCTAGTCATATTTGGGGTGGATGCTGTAAAACCATTCTTTGTTTTGGGTGTCATCTCAGGTATTGTTTTCTTTGTTATCATTTTCATTAATCGTTCATGGAAAGTGGTATGAATAAACAAAAAAAGTAAAAAGGTGATATATTGATTGTTTACAGCTGATGGAAAGAAACTATCTCATAAAGTTGATCTTAAGTTCGGTAGAAGTATCATTTGCCATGAGATAGGGGTTACACAAAAGTGAGTTTCAGTGTCAAACTTGTCATTCCAAATGACTTGCTTTTAACAAATTATTGTTTTTGAAGGTTTACACTCTTTGATTATTAGGTACAATGTGATCATGGATTGTCCTCTTACCATAGATGTAAACAGGCTCGTAAAAGGAGGACCGTAAGCATTTCCATTAACTCACCTTCCATATATCCTAAAAACATTAATGATGTCTTTTTTTCTTTTTCTTTTTTTATTTAAACAGTGAATTGGTTTTTAATGTAGATTAATGAAGTATGAGAAGGGAGAATATGCAAGGATAGGGGTGATGCCTCGTTATGGTGATGCCAATTCAGTTCAGTTGTTCGAGGTAGAACCACACATGACATTTCACCTTGTCAATTGCTTTGAGGACGGTGATGAGGTAAGGAGGAGTTGAGTTTGAAATCAGCAGTAAATTTTTTGCTTCCTGCTTTTTCATGATGATAAATATGTAACATGCAATGTTCTAGCTTCTAACTGGCATTGTCTTTGAATTATGCAAAAACAGGTTTTGGTGAGGGGATGCAGAGCTCTTCGATCTATCATACCAGGGCCTGATTTTGGTCTAGATAAACTAGAATGGTTCTCAAGAATATTCAAACCCATCGACCCTTTTGAATCGAATGTTAATAATAACACGGAAGATGGATTGTATTTCTCTCGAGGGTACGAGTGGAGATTAAACATGAACACTGGAGAAGTGAATGAGAGATACCTTACTGGACCAGCCTTCTCCATGGATTTCCCCGTCATTAATGAGCACTACACCGGTGTGAAACATAAATATGCATATATGCATGCAATAGATTCAACTGCAAGCTCTAGTTGTGGTAATTGACAATGGTTATCTTTCATAAACTTAATTTTAATAATTTGAATGCTGGTTTTTTAATGTTTCAATGAAATTGTTTCAACTTTAGGAATGACTAAATATGGAATGCTGGCGAAGCTATATTTTGAGGAGCTAGAAACTGCAACATCGAAGGTAACAAACAAACTTCTTTTTCTTCTGTAGATATTTTCCGGGTCACTGTAGTAGGTAATGATTTAGATATCATTCTTATAAACCTAGTGATTACACTAATTGTGTAATAATCTTGGTTTGCATACTAGATGTATGGCTGTTCCGAATCCGAAGAGCACATAAAGATAGAGTACCACAAGTTTGACAAGAACTCTCTTCTAAGGACTCTGTGTAATTCAGTGTTATACCATGTCCTTCAGCAACAACACTCTCTTCTAAGGACTTGATTTCCTCATTTCCAACAGGACCAAGATTTTCTTCATCTGAGCTAATAGCAAGAACATGAACTTCATATGGATGGTTTGATATTTCGGGGAAGGAAGATCTGCCACTATGATGCATTGTATTCAAATCATGCTGATAATTTTCAACATCGACCTCCTTACCACTCAACTGATACTGACTGCAAGGCAAGCTCAAATTAACAGAAGATGCTGCCGAGATACTATTTGGTCCAGCAGAGCTACTGGCACTGCTTAGGTTGTCTCTTGCATAAGAAGGTGTAAATACAATCGTTTTTTACCTTTGAATTCAGTTGATGTAAATTCAGTTTGCAATGCAATACAGTCGTTTTTTTACCTTTGAATGTGTATTTGTCGCATTGTTTGATAATGTGTAAATTCAGTTGAATTGAAATGTTCAGATATTGAGGTCGTTTTTATCTCAGTCGTTTTATCAGTTGAATGATTGCAAGTGAATGTTGTGCTATTACTGAGAATGCTGGAAACAAGCTACTGAGAATGCTGGAAGCAAGTGGATGCTGTTACTGAGAATGTTGGAACCAAGTGCTGATGTTACCAAGTGCTGCTGTTATTAAGAAATGCTGGAACCAAGTGCTGATGTTACCAAGTGCTGCTGTTACTAAGAAATGCTGGGACCAAGTGCTATGACTGACTATAATAGAATGTTGTAACATAATACAATAAATGTTGTAACAGAATAATATAGGAAGTAGGGACTATAAATAGAGATAGAATAGAAGAGAGAAAGATCATTCATTGATTTGTAAAATTGTTACACAGAGCTTGTTACCAGAATTCATAAATAGAAATGCTCTATTAGGAGAGTGGCCTTCTATAATTGGCTTGTTACAAGAATTCATGTTACATTTCAATTCTATCGAATACAATTTCATTTCCTGAATTCGTTCCAGTTGAACATCTGACATTGCAACTCCTTCAGTTTATGCAGTTCTTGGTTGTGATTTTAGATTTGGCTTACTCGAATTGCTTCATTGGATTACAATCTGCAGGAAAGAATACAAATACAGGTCAGATCATATCAGTTAGGTGCTATATCTGTTAGGTGTTAGGTACAAATGCAGGTTGGTACAAATGAGTGACAAGGATAGAATTATAGCTTTCAAGACAAGGAGGAGAATCAGATGTATGTGTACCTTGATTCTGGCATCCAAACGCTTGAACATAGGAGCATTTTTAAGCATGTCAGGTATGACCATGAACCTGTCGATTATCATTTACACATGCTCAGATGGAACTTGAGACAAATAATATTATTGAGCAAACTTGAAAGATGAAAACCTATGAGAAGTATATGCTTTAGTATGTCTGGAAAAAGTATGGCAGAATTAGTTCAATCCTAAGGTTTTGCCAGAACTGTAACTAAAGGAAAGAGGTCAATTGAGAAATCATGACTTGGACAATTAAATTGATGGCATAGAGTAGATCATAATCTAGAATTAAGTTTTTTTAATCAAGATTAGAGGGTAATCGAATTCTATGGTTTTTTTTTTGAGTCTAGTGCTTTATCTAAATATAAAAGACAACCGAATTAGAGATGAAACTCAAAATATTATCAAAATCAAACTGCAAAAGGTTAAAAGAGAGTCTTAAATGATTAACATCACATTACTTTGTGAGCTATTCAAGTTGAAGGAAAGTGGCATCAGTGTTGTCCCATAACACTCTTTCTCCGATCCTGTTGAACAAATCAGAGGATTTCCTACTATGCTGAATCAATTACAAGATAAAAATGAATTACGGTCAGTATCCACATATTCTTAATTGAATGAGAAAGAAACAGGAAGAAATGTTTATGAAGAATGATTACTTGAATGTTCGGGCAGGAAATCTTGGTATAGGGCCACTCAAGTTATTATAAGAAAAGTCTCTGAATTGCAATAAGGAGAACATAATCAATGATTCAATACTATGCATTTCGATTAGATAGAAGGCAACTAATATACTCGAAACATACTGAACTTACAGAAAGGTAAGCTGAGACAAGTTGGCCAAAGACAGAGGGAACGCCCCAGATAGACTATTGTTGTTAAGCCTCCTATTCGAAATAGAAATTTTATTATTATTGATAATTACTCTAATCACAATCAAGAACATTAACATTTCATGAAGAAGATGAAATCATTTGTCTACTTACAAGTATTTGAGGTTTTCAAGATGGCCTAAAGAAGTGGGTACTTGACCACTCAAGAAATTGTTGGAAAGATCGAAGGTTTGAATGTTGGTGAGCCTCCCAATCTCCTGTGGTATTGGTCCTGATATATTGTTGTTCTGCAAGAGCCTGCAATGAGCTCCAACAATCAAAACCAATTTCTTGAAACCGAATCTGAGCTTGGTTTAGAACACTTACAGAATCTTCAAATTTGTCAAATTTCCTATACTTGGAGAAAGTGTACCAGATAAGTTCTGGCTTGGACTTGCTCTGCATAAATCAATTGAACACCATCAGTAGCTTAATTTTCAGAACTAAGAGCTCAGAAAATGAAATAAAAAGGAACCCATCTCTTCTTTTTTCTGCATTCGAACTTACAGTCCCACAACTAAACTATCAGAAGAGCAAGTGACCATAGCCCAACTACATGGATCAACAGAGTCTCCATCCCAATTTTCAAGAGCACCCCTTGGATCTACTAGAGATCCTTTTACATTCATCAAAGCTTGCACTGAAAATACAACAATTCATAATTAAGTAGTTGCACCTCATTGTATCATTCCATCAAAAAACAAAACACCCAGATGAAGAACATGATAAACAATTACTGATTAAAAAAGTTCAAAATTACCTTCATAGTTAACACCTTTTGGTGAAAGCAAACCACTTGCACAATTCCAAAACCAAAACAAAGTTACAAAAGAGATGATCAAAACTTTATTCCTCATTGCCTCCATTGAATTTCAAATTCAAAAAACCAAACACCCCCAGATGTCAAAACCAGCTTCAAATGCTAGTAGGATTGGTTTGATGGAGTTAGCACACCAACTACAAAATGGGTCTTGTTTACTTTTTTGGTAAGATCTTTACATCAGAATCAAACAAACAACTGCTCATGCTTTCCATCCAACACTCAGCTCTGATCTACTCACTTAATACTTGCTTGTCAGACCCAAAGGAAAAGAAACCAGAGAGCTAAGCTTTGGTGGCAAAAGAGAGAAAGGAAATAGCATGCCTTCATCTGGTTCAAGCAAGGCAAAAGCAAAGAATATATCAAAGCTAAGAAACTTGAACAGTAAAGAGGAAATGAACCAAATCTAGATAAATTCAAAAGAGAATGAAAGGAGAAGGCAAATTAATTTTTTTCTCAAGTGTATCAATCATGCATTTGCCTTGAAAGGGGTGTGTCAGAATTCTCTATTGATCTCCAAAGAATTTTTATTTATTGAAATACTATTTATTAAAAAGTTAAAGTTAATTGGGATATTAACAAACTCGAAAAAATATTCTGTGGGGTCAGTCAGTCTGATACCCATTGCTCACTTGGTAAGTTTTATGGACCAAACAGTACTACTATACACAAGAACATTCAACAATGTGAAATCTTTGGCCATGTTATCTTGATGGTAAAAACATAAAGAACAAAGAGTGGGCAGAGAGAAAAAAGTGACAGATATAGAAAATGAAAGGAGAGAGCAAGAGTGGGTGTGCTTCAACTGTGGGGAATCCAACATTCCCAGAGCTTGGCCACCCATTAAAGTCCCAAATACCATCTTTTCAAGGAATTAAAAAGAAAAAGAAAAAGAAAAAAACCAGTGGGAATCTTAAGGTGTTGGGTCTTGAGATTGGTGGTTTATATATTATGTAAGAGGGGGAGAGAGTGGTCTCAAGTCTCTCAATCCTCAAAGACGATGCCAGTTAGAAGCTAGAACATTGCATGTTACATATTTATCATCATGAAAAAGCAGGAAGCAAAAAATTTACTGCTGATTTCAAACTCAACTCCTCCTTACCTCATCACCGTCCTCAAAGCAATTGACAAGGTGAAATGTCATGTGTGGTTCTACCTCGAACAACTGAACTGAATTGGCATCACCATAACGAGGCATCACCCCTATCCTTGCATATTCTCCCTTCTCATACTTCATTAATCTACATTAAAAACCAATTCACTGTTTAAATAAAAAAAGAAAAAGAAAAAAAGACATCATTAATGTTTTTAGGATATATGGAAGGTGAGTTAATGGAAATGCTTACGGTCCTCCTTTTACGAGCCTGTTTACATCTATGGTAAGAGGACAATCCATGATCACATTGTACCTAATAATCAAAGAGTGTAAACCTTCAAAAACAATAATTTGTTAAAAGCAAGTCATTTGGAATGACAAGTTTGACACTGAAACTCACTTTTGTGTAACCCCTATCTCATGGCAAATGATACTTCTACCGAACTTAAGATCAACTTTATGAGATAGTTTCTTTCCATCAGCTGTAAACAATCAATATATCACCTTTTTACTTTTTTTGTTTATTCATACCACTTTCCATGAACGATTAATGAAAATGATAACAAAGAAAACAATACCTGAGATGACACCCAAAACAAAGAATGGTTTTACAGCATCCACCCCAAATATGACTAGCTCCCCAGTTCCTGGAGCTTTCTGCATCATGCAAATGATATGTACATTGTCAAGTTGTGTTTGGATCACTTAATTGGTCCTGGCAGTGGTGAATAACAAACCTTTGGATGGCTAGTGCAGGGGCGACCCCAAGCTTCAGCAATATCCCAATGGTCATGTGTTTCCAATGTGACAATCTTAATCTCTTGTGGCATGTGATTCTCTGCGATGGAGTATATCTTCCCAGAGTGCTCGAAAATGTTGGTGTTGCTAATGTCTTTGTTGACTTTGCCAAATTTTAGCTAACATAATCCAACAAAGTGAGGCAATTAGAAATACTTATGTGTTGCTAAGGTCAACAGAAATGAAATGAAAAATACAAAAAACAGTTAATAGGCTTCTCTTGTGGATTCTTAGAGGGAAACACAATTGACTTGAATTGATAGATTCTTAGAGAGAAATAGATCAGAGTGAACAAACCTTTGTGCCTCTTGTATGTGGTCTTGAATTGAGGGCAAGACTGGTTCCCATCTTTACTCTCATACTCATAACAAGGTCTGCAAACAGGAAATCTACACACATCACAGGCAACAAACAGTTCACCACAAACAGTTAATAGGCTTCTCCTGACGAGGGTGCAAATCAAATTAGCAAAGTTGCAACCCAATGGATTTCATTACCCAAATCAACAACAAATATGGGTGAAATGTTTGAATGCTAGGTTTGGCAATAGAGCTTGTCGACATCTAGAACATACCAGTAAAAGTAATCAATTCAGCAGCTTCACTTTCCTCTTCTCCGTCACCAGACCCCGATCCAGACCCTGTTGTTGTAAGATATGGCTGTGATACTTGGTCAGCCTCTTCATTATCTAGGAGTGCTGCGGTGGCAAACAAACTCTTTGATGATTTCGACTTCTTCTTACCAGAGAAAGTAATCAAATCTACATCACCATCCACATCTTCTTTATTCTCATCATCATCATCATTATCGTGCTTACTATACTCATCCTCTTCACCGTCATCATCTAGGGCTGCAAATAAACTACTACTACCGCCCTTTCCCTTTTTGGAAGATTTAGATGACTTCTTTTTCTTACCAGAGAAGGTAATGACATCCTCCTCCTCTTCTTTATTCTCATCCTCCTCACCGTCTCCATCGACATCCTCCTCACCATCACCATCGAGGGCTGCAAATAAGCTGCTACTGCCCCCCTTCTTGAAAGAGGAGGATGACTTCTTGTTCTTCTTTTTCTTAGCTAGGGTTTCTTCTTCGTCAGTTTCTTCTTCTTCTGAGACTGAAAATGGGGAGAGGGAGAGGGAGAGGGAATGAAAATGGGGAGAAAAGCTTTTGATTCCCTCTTCTTCTCCCCCAAATTTTCGACTTTCCCCCGCTTTTTTTTTTTTTTTTTTTTTTCACCACGTCAGCTGCCGTCGCGTGCGACGCACCTTCCTCGCCCAAATCCTCGACATCTAGAATTGCTCTGTTCCGGGAGAGTAGTTGGGAAGAAGAGATAGTTTTTTTACCCCAATAAGGATGTTCACAATTCTCCACAAAAAAAGGGTTTTAAAATTCGGTCTTCTATAAATTATATATTAAAAAAAGTGTATTAACTGGGATATTCGGTCTTCTATAAATTATATATTAAAATTCGGTCTTCTATAAAAACAAAATTCCAAGGAAGTAGGGACTTCAAACGTATGCTGTGAAGGCCATTGATTAGGAACATTCCTATGAGACATCAAATGCTATTTTCATTTGGGTTTATCACTGAAAATGATGACAATAATTCGTCATCCTAGTGTCTCAAATTTACTGCCATGATACCAGGGCTGAATGTTCAAGTAAAGAAAAGAATTTTATTACCTTTGAAATTCAGTTTTCTACTCATTCTTTGGATAAAAGTGTTTATCTCTACCCTAAACAACAAATAGATAAACGGGTAGGGAGAACAAATTCAAAAGCTTCTGTTCCGAAGAATCGTCCCAGTGGTGATATCGGTTGCAGTGGAATTAATTATAAGGTTTTTGGTGATCTCAACAAGTTACCAAATTCACTGGGATTGTTGGAAGAAGATTTGAGATGAAAGTGAGAATGAGAGATTGCTGCGTGGGCGATTGGGGGTTTTAGGGTTAGAAATTAAAAAAATTCTCCCCAATCATATTAAGACATGTGTGTTCGGGTCCCCAATTTCTCCCCAAACTCGAACCTTTCTACAACGGGTCCAGACTGTCTCTTAATTTACAAAATTAAAACTAATCGTTTGGAGTCAAATGGTCCAGTTCAATTTGAATCTGTGATTTCTCGACGTATTTGCCCACACACACCTAGTTAGAGCCGCTAACTCAAAGTAAGGCAATTCAGAGGTTTGGTGGGAATTTAGAGGTTTAGTTATATCTTATTTTTTTATTGTTATGTTTGGTTGGACGTATGGTTATCTTTCATCAGATATAAACAAACCTCTGAATTGCACCCAATGTCCGACGGGTGTCTGACTTTCATCAGATATAACTTTACATCCAACCAAACATAACTATGAGACATTACTAACTAGATGTTTTAAAATTCAGACATAATGTCTAGTTAAGAGGTGTAAACAAACAAACCCTTAGTCATTGGCCCGCCTCCACAGCCCGCTCCATGGGACGGACCCTTCCAGGCACGTGCCACAGGGAGGGTGTCTCGCACGTGCCCGCCCAAAGTTTTAAAAAAAAAAAAAAAAAAAAAAAAAAAAAGCAAAAGCAAAAGCGGGAAAACTGAACTTTCAAAAGTTAAAAAGGAGTCACTTTTTCATTCTCTTTCTTCCCAACCCAAAACCTCACTTTTTCATTCTCTTTCCCCATTTCTTCATCGTCCTCAGTTTCCTCATCATCAGATGATGAGTTTGCTTTATCTCCTCCATCACCTTCGAGTACAGCCCGATCAAACAGGTATAATCGCTCAAATAGTTACTCATCTAGGATGGCGAGAAGGTCAGAGCCAATCGTGTGCCATCCCAGGAGCTCACTGGTCGCTGTAATGATTCAAGCCTTGACGCATCGTGTGAATTATGTGTGGGTCATCGAAGCAGACTATAGCCTAGCTGGAATTGTGACTTTCGCAGACATGTTGAAGGTTTTCCGGAATCATTTGCAGTCCAAGTAGTAGTAGTAAGTAGTGAGTCTTAAGAGATGGATAAGTTCCCATAAACATAAATGTGTTTTTATAATCCTATTTTCCTTGTCTTTCTGAAGGTAGTTCTCATAGACGTTTTGTTTTGAATTCTTTGTGTTTCTTATGTGTTGTATGGAATGTTAAAGGGAATTAATACCGAGTGGCATCTGAACATACCTGAGTATTTTTTGTGTTTGAACATATATGTGAGACTGCTTATACATTTTTTACATGCATGGGCACTGTGTATCCACACAATGTATTATGGGGTTTTGCAGGGAGATGGGCAATTTGATAAGTTGGCAGATGTGCGGTCACAGATTCAATGTTGGAGAAAAGTGGATTGGTCTAGACAATAGCGTTGGGTGGATAAGTTCTGTTTCATGGAGTCATTATCCTTTGTTGACCCCTGTTGGCTGCTATGTTTCCTGGGATCTTTCTTTTAATCAACAAAATGACTTTTACTTCAACAAGTTGGATTACCATCAACATGCACTTTCCAGAAAGAAATGTTAAATAATGCTACAACTTGGCTATATAAAATAGAAAAGGATCCTTCTACGCAGGCAGAGGCAGGTTGACACGGTGCCAGTAGAGTTACTTTACAATGTATGTTGTTGGGTGTTTGAGTAAGACATGGAAACTAGTAGGGATTTAGTTTTTGTTACTCGGTTTCCCCTATTAATATGAAAATGATCTCCACTAATAAAGAATGCGTGATGGTTTTTCCTCGAGAATATTC
Organism: Berberis thunbergii; assembly: GCA_003290165.1. NCBI lineage: Eukaryota > Viridiplantae > Streptophyta > Magnoliopsida > Ranunculales > Berberidaceae > Berberis > Berberis thunbergii. The sequence continues at coordinate 102,355 of QNQO01007362.1, read as the reverse complement.
GGTATTAATTGAATTCGCGTAAAACAATAACAGTGGAAAGTTTTCACTTTTACTTTAATGTTTGTGCTAAAGCCCAACAAGGGAATGTGTTGCAATACTTTTAACATTCAAAAACAACATTTTGAAATGAGATTTCAACAACTCACCAACATTGAATCTATTTTCAGTGTGTTTGTGAACAAGGTCACTCCTTTTTAGAGGCATTTACTTATGCAGGGAGGGAGACTACCTTTGTGTGTAAGAAAACCATTTACTTCACAAATGGAAAACGATGTAGATTTTTTTAGTTATACAAAATATTGCGTCGCTTTTGGGTGGGGAACAACAAGATTTTATTCTTCATATGCGCTGAATCTTTTTTTCAATATGCCATTACAAGTTGTTCATGATACCACTTGCCAAGAAAAAGACTGAAAACGTCGCAAGTGCAGTGAAGCAACATTTTAATTGTTATTTTAGATGAACAAGAAGGGGAAGAAGAGGAAGGATGGAGCTTGGGACAATGAGTTTTTTTTAAATAAATAATTGTTATTTTTCTCGATATATAGTTATCATTTTAATTGAACTCTTTCATCTTTTTTGAGATGAACTCTCTGAGATACAAAACATTCAATCTTAACCTTAAATCTCTTGAGGATATTTTAGTCATCAAAGTATGAAAATTTTGAAAATAGACAATCGCTAGTTTTGTTGCGAGACTGAAATTAGGGTCGTCAAGTAAGTGTTTACAGAGACGCTGTTAGGCCTGTTATCGTTTTCAAATCCACTGAAAGACATCAAGAACGAAACTCCTAACAGTATCTCTTCTAAGACCATTTTCATTAGTGAGATCAATATCAACCTTCCAATTAGGTTTTGAAATTTTGTTGAATATTAAGTGATTTTTACCTGTTCCGGGAGAGGAGTTGGGAAGAAGAAATAGCTTTTTTACTCCAATAAGGGTGTTCACAATTCGGTCTTTTATAAATTATATATTAAAAAAAAAGTGTATTAGCTGGGAAAAGGAGTTTTTTTTTTCTCCACAAAACAAATATATATCCCACGCCATTTTGAACACACAAGACAACCAAATCCTGAGTGCTCGACTGAAGTTTACTTACCTTGAATCTACACCTACGCCTGCCACTGGTGCATAGCAGAGTTTTTTTATTGTGATATAACAAGCATTATTCCGATATAATAAAATGAACGAGTCAAATACACAACACCATTTTAATCAGCGATAAATAACAAGAACAATTACAAAATAGAAACCACTACCGATTAATATAGCCATGCCCCTACTCTTCTACCTCAAGATTCAACAAAAGAGAGACCCGTTTGTTCCCAATTTCAAACAAAAAAGAATTCATGAATGCCATAAAATTCATTCACTGCGCACAGTGGTAAAGAAAATCGAATTTCCCCTCATATTGAGCATATTCTCATGATTATGCTATTGAATATGTTATTGAGAATAATCTCATGATCATGCTCTCAATTATGCTATTGTGAAGATTGTCTTGATTATGTGAATATTGTACTTTAGGATGATTGTGTCTAATGGAGGGAGCATCAACAAATTGTGTCTTAAATGGACCAAGGTTAGCATCAAGGGGGCGGAAACTACCCTTGCGGTGTCTCAAGTGGCTCTTGGAAAGGGATGAACTAAAAGATGAAGAAGAAGACATAGGTAGGAGTGGGAGTTTGAGCAGGTTGATCAGACAAAAGGAAATGGAAAAAATATTTCTTTCATTTGAGACTTGACAATACAAATGCTTTGGAGATCTTACTAAGAGTCTAAGACAAGAAGATGAACCTTTGATTGTAAGAAATACTTGGAATGAGTCACTCTGCATTTTCCATATTTCTTCTACAGATGGAGGAATAAAGAATGATGCTAACTTACTCTGACTGATGCACGTTGTTCTCACTCAGGGATGACTAGAAATTGGTTCGAGTCCTAACTAACTTGCAAAGTATAGTGTCTTACCAAGAAACTCAGACCTCGAAGTAGACTAAGAAGTATAAGTAAACAGCCTCTTGTACTTTTAATACATGCAAGTAGTAGAATTATGCTAAGTTTTAGTTTTCTATCATTATTTGTTCCTTTCAATCCAAGTCATATGAGCTATTAATTATTAAGTTGTTTAAGACCTTGAATATTCTTTTATTTACATGCATGGAGACACTCTTCTTTGATGAGATCCACCCCTTGTAGACCATCGGATGAACAATATACTCACATCATTGTCATTGGTCGTATGATCATATATACACAGGGGTCCTACCATTGTGAGTATATTCAATTAGTTCCATCCATTGACCTGCAAGTCTTCAATGAAACTTTGACAGTGTTATGGTGTCTTGAGTCGAATCTTTATCTCTCTATTAAGAAAGGATTTATCCTTAGCAGTGGCCAAATCCAGTGCAGAAAGAAGCGCAATGTGGAATCTTTCATCAGAAATTAGAAGGAAATTTTCTATAGTCTTTGTTTTTGTTTCTGGAGTTGTCAATGTGATCCCAACTCTAATTTCGCCCTATAAGATGGGTTGGACTGACTCCTTTGTTTTCATTTTCTTAAATTGACAACTTGTCATTGCAGGAAACTGATCGAGCTAACAACACGAACCTTCATGGTAGCAGTAATAGTCACATTGGTCGTGCGTCAAATAACTACAGGAAAAAATTGACTGCAAATCATCCATGCATGGACTTGAAAATGGTCTTATCTAGTAATTTTTAATTTACTTATTTCTTCAACGCAATTTGCAGGCCATGATGAATGCTCCATCTCCTGGGAAACCAAACTCAAACGAGCTTCATCAATCATCCACTGTTGCAAATGCAGATTGGCTAGCTAAGCAGGGTGCCCAAGGAAGAAGGGTTTTAACTATATAATGTTCACAGGTCATGACTCGTGAATGCTCTATCTGTGATTATTATAAATGCGACGAAATTTCTCTGCATGAAGGCGGAAGTTAGATGAACAAGAAGGGGAAGAAGAGGAAGGATGGAGCTTGGGACAATGAGTATTTTTTTTTTTAAATAAATAATTGTTATTTTTCTCGATATATAGTTATCATTTTAATTGAACTCTTTCATCTTTTTTGAGATGAACTCTTTGAGATACAAAACATTCAATCTTAATCTTAAATCTCTTGAGAATATTTTAGTCATCAAAGTATGAAAATTTTGAAAATAGACAATCGCTAGTTTTGTTGCGAGACTGAAATTAGGGTCGTCAAGTAAGTGTTTACAGAAACGCTGTTAGACCTGTTATCGTTTTCAAATCCACTGAAAGACATCAAGAACGAAACTCCTAACAATATCTCTTCTAAGACCATTTTCATTAGTGAGATAAATATCCAATTTGCAATAATCTGACCAATTAGATTTTGAAATTTTGTTGAATATTAAGTGATTTTTACTCTAATAAGGATGTTCACAATTCTCCACAAAAATGGGTTTTAAAATTCGGTCTACTCATCATCATCATCATCATCAAAGCCTATTCCTGAGATTTTCGGTCTTCTATAAATTATATATTAAAATTCGGTCTTCTATAAAAACAAAATTCCAAGGAAGTAGAGACTTCAAACGTATGCTGTGAAGGCCATTGATTAGGAACATTCATATGAGACATCAAATGCTATTTTCATTTGGGTTTATCACTGAAAATGATGACAATAATTCGTCATCCTAGTGTCTCAAATTTACTGCCATGATACCAGGGCGGAATGTTCAAGTAAAGAAAAGAATTTTATTACCTTTGAAATTCAGTTTTCTACTCATTCTTTGGATAAAAGTGTTTATCTCTACCCTAAACAACAAATAGATAAATGGGTAGGGAGAACAAATTCAAAAGCTTATGTTCCAAAGAATCGTCCCAGTGGTGATCTCGGTTGCAGTGGGATTAATTATAAGGTTTTTGGTGATCTCGACAAGTTACCAAATTCACTGGGATTGTCGGAAGAAGATTTGAGATGAAAGTGAGAATGAGAGATTGCTGCGTGGGCGATTGGGGGTTTTAGGGTTAGAAATAAAAAAATTTCACCCCAATCATATTAAGACATGTGTGTTCGGGTCCCCAATTTCTACCCAAACTCGAACCTTTCTACAACGGGTCCGGACTATCTCTTAATTTACAAAATTAAAACTAATCGTTTGGAGTCAAATGGTCCAGTATTCCTCGACGTATTTGCCCACACACACCTAGTTAGAGCCGCTAACTCAAAGTAAGGCAATTCAGAGGTTTGGTGGGAATTTAGAGGTTTAGTTATATCTTATTTTTTATTATTATGTTTGGTTGGACGGATGGTTATATTTCTTCAGATATAAACAAACCTCTGAATTGCACCAAATGTCCGACCAGTGTCTGACTTTCATCAGATATAACTTTACATCCAACCAAACATAACTATGAGACATTATTAACTAGATGTTTTAAAATTCAGACATAATGTCTACTTAAGAGGTGTAAACAAACAAACCCTTATGCATTCAATAAGCTATATGAAATTTGCATCAAAATCATAGGAATCCCAACTCACAGTAAAATTTTCAAACCCGATGGTAACACCAAAGAACCTTTTTATCCCTTGAATAGAGATTTTCAACTCCGGTAACACCACCCATACAAAGGCCTTAAATAAAGAATCGAAAAAAGCCCAACTAAGGCCAAACTGACACAAGAAGAACGGTTATACTTGTTTGATAAACTACAATAAATAAATAAATAAAGGGGGGGGGGGGGGGGGGGCGAATCTACTTCCCCACACCACTGCATTCGACATCAAGATCCACCCCCTCGTGAGCCAATTTATCATAACTAGGGAAACAATTCCAAACTAATTCCCCTAAAGGATTAAAGAAGAATTCTTGGATGAATGAAATTCTTCCATACCAACCCAAAAGAAAATCAACATGCTCACTAGTTGCTTATTTACTTGAGAAATTCTAAATGGCGAGGAAATGAGCGAGGGGAGGGAGGTGGTGGGGTGGCTACCGTTCACCTCTCTCAAGATGTGTGCCGTCGATTTTTGTGCACACATCTCAAGAAAGGTGAGCGGCCTCCACCCCACCACCTCTCTACCCTCGCTCGTTTCCTCGCCATGTAGAAAAGCTTATTTACTTAGGATGAAAGTCTTGTTGAGCTATCCAACTACATGGCATAAGTCTATAGATAGAGTGACTTTTCTATTTCACCAGCACAATTTGTATGTTTTTTTTTACTTTGGAAAGCGAATTGGGTTTTAAGGATTTCAAAACTTTTATATAAATAAAACAAAAGCAAAAACAACAATAAAAATAGAAACAGAAACAAACTCTCACAAGAAAGAGAAGTCTAGTGAGAGTGAACATGATTACTAAGCCTATAAAAAATTTTCAACTAGCATCGGTCAAAGAAAAATCTTTTTTTTTATCCCTGTCTCCGTTGTTCAGGAAGAAATGATTCAACCTTTATATTTTTTGTTTGTTTTCTTATCCCTAGAGGATCTTTGAGGACAAAGACTAAAATCTTTAGTGCAAGATTTTGAAAACAAATCGCTTGCAACCTCTTCACTAGAAGGATCTTGCTCATATTCCTCGTTACTACTCTGCTCATTTGTTGTGGTGTTCTCTTTGTCCTGAGTCGGTGTGTGTTCACTTGCTTTCAAATTAGCACTACGCTCGAACATTGGATTGATAAGAATCAATCGTTGTGGACCCCTCTAAATAACTACTCTCGTTGTTGGTACGAAGAAGTTCAGCCATGCCATTGACTCCTTCAACTTCATCAAGATAGTCATCATTCTCATCCTTCACTATATTTGCAAGCTTTTTGGAATCGAAGTTGAAGGCCAAACTCTCATAATCTTACTCGTTCTCTTGAGAAATGGAGGGGGCATCAACTGATGGAGTTGGAAGGAAACTAATGTGATCAATGGGACGAAAGCCCTTGCGCTGTCTCAGCTGGCTTGTGGACAAGGATGGATTACCACCTATATGGATATCCCATCTTCTTGAATTTTTTCACTCTCGTGATGTGAGACGGCAAAGTTTCTTCGGGTATCAAATCACAACGATTACCATGTTGGGGATAAATTACGCCGATTTACCCTGAAAGCCAAGATTAGTGGGAAATGCAATAAATAAATAACACATAGATATTTACGTGGTTCACCCAACTTGGGTTACGTCCACGGGCTGCTGCAAAGCTTTACTCGAAGATAACAAAGTGTTTACAACACTCACAACTCACAACCCACAACCCAATTACACCCAAGAAAATTACTCTCAATTTTCTCTCTCTCACACACACAAGCTGTACTGTATTTCTGAACAGTACCATATATGTGAATAGTTGCGTACTGTACAATACCGTATAGTATACACAGTATCTGTAACAGTACCGTATGAACAGTGTCGTCGTCTTGTGAACAGTGACTTACAGAGAAGCAAACTCACTCTCACAAGAGGAGGAGATGGGATTGGGATGGGATGAGGATAGAATGATCCTTGTGGGATGAGAATGAACAAAGAAGGGGAGAGGCCTTTTATAGGCTCTCCAATGATTGGTGAGAAGGGGTTGGTGGTTGCCACCCACCTAACCACCCATCTTTGACTCAACAATGGTGGCTGCCACCAACCATTTGCCACCAACCATTTGTCACCAACCCTTACCTAACATACCACCTATATGGTTATAGTTGTGTTGTTACAGGCGAAGAAATGTGCAGGATTATAGACCTTTTGCCTATCCTAGGATTATAGACCTTTCTTAGGATGAAAGTCTTGTTAGAGATACATCTCAACCATCCAAAACTACATGGCATAAGTCTATAGATAGAGTGAATTTTCTATTTCACCAGCACAATTTGTATGTTTAGAAAAGGGGAGAGTCTCCCACATTCAGTTGTCAAATCTTGTGAGTTATTTAAATTCAATCACTGCAATTGTCATCATTCATCCAAATTTTTGTTATTGTTCTAGTATTTTAAGGTTTCATATTTAGCTAGCCTAACATTGTTAAGGACTTCCACAGCAAAATTAGTTGAGATTGTGGGATTTGGAGGGAATCAAGTGATTTCTCCCCCATTATTTTTAGTTTTTATTGTCCAAAAAAACTCAGGAATTTTTTATGCACCAAAATAATATATTTCCAAGAGTCATACACTCTTTCAAGATTCTTATGCTGCCTTGCTACTTAGAATATAACATTTTTTTTGTGGGAAGAAAGCCTTCATGCTTGAGTGTTTTTGCTATTTAGGTTGTGTATTGGACTTGTTATTCCCCTAAGTATATGTGCTGACCCTGCAGGTGTTGAAGAGAACTCAAAATTTGGAATGCTTGCTTGCCCCAGAATTTCAATTCAGAGGATTGAATTCGAATTGCAGTTGAATATCGTCAGTGTCCACACAGCAAACTTATTGCATTGGCAGCTTCAGCATATGATTATAATCATATTATTTATATTAAGGATCAACTAATCCCATATGATCCTAAATCTGTGAACATGATGGAAGTAGGACTGTTGGTGACTTGCAGCAGTGTGTATATTACTCCACGCGAAGAGAAGTTATCTCTCGAGTCTGAATGAGTGCCTACATGGTTTTAGTTGGTGCAGTTACAGGTAGACAAATATACCATCTCTTGGGTTATTTGATCTTTTGCCTATCCTATCACTTGCTTACATTCAGAAAAATATTGGTTGATTTTATCAAGTTTCTCTGTTGAGACTTTGCCTTAATTGTCCAATGACTTTGAGATTTTACATAGTAGCCTCGTGTTGTGCGTGATTGGTGTGTTGCTATGTATGATGTAAAATTTCTCAGTGAATATGAGGCCCGGATAAATTTTCATCTTAAATTGTATTTTAAAAACTTTATTTCATTTATCAAGTTGTATTTTTTTCAATATTCACTTAATGTTCTTACTGGTGTGTATAATGTGAAGACTCCGTTAAAAATAACTATAAAAAAATGTAGATTTGTAGTCCCATGTCATTTTGGAATTTTTTTTTTTTTAATATTGTTTGTGTTAGACCAATATCTCATACATAGTTATATTAAGCATTATTTTTTTAAAATAATAAATGAGTTATTTTAAATAAATGATAAAGTTATTACTTTGGTATTTGAACTTTATCATAGTCAATTAATAATTTATTTCGGTAGTGTTTTTAGTAGTTTGAAAGCTTATTGGGGTGTAATTATACTTTGCCAAACCATCGCACTAATTGTGGGCCTATATGTTTATAGTTGTGGCATTAATTGTGGTGGTGGTTGTCTAGAATAAATACTCGAAGAAAAGTTATCAAATCTAATGAGGGCCAATGTGTTTATAGTTGTGTTGTTATAGGCGAAGAAATTTGCATCATTAAGGGATACAAACCTTTTGCGTATCTGACCATGCATGCCCCTTGTAGAAAAAATGTTAGAATCTTCAACAATGCGCAAAATACATGGTGTTATGAAAAACTAATGTTAAATAGCCGGTGCCACCCACTAGTTGTTTATTTACTTAGAATGAAAATTTTGTTAGGGATGCATCTAAGTCGTCCAACTACATGCCATAAGTTTATAAATAGAGGTTATTTTTTAAAAATCTCGTGTACACAGTTTATTTTAGGTACTTTGTTAGTGAAGAAGGGAGAGTCTCTTACATTCAGCTGTTAAGTCTCGAGAGTTATTTAAATTCAGTCACTGCAATTTTCTTTAACGTTCTAGTAATTGAGGTTTAATATTTACTTTATTTCCTTTTTATTAATTTGCCATGTTAGGTCTTCCTTAACAAAATTACATAGAGATTATGAGATTTTGGGGGATTAAACTTCGAGTTTCAGTACACTAAAAAAAGATTTGTGAATTATCATACACACAATTTATTCAATAATATTCGATGATTATTTATTTATTTATTTTTGAGAAAGAAGTAAAGTTTTATATTTCCACTTTTCAGGAAATACATTTGAGTTACAAACCTCTGCTTACATCACATTCTACTGTAGAGCCCGAACTTTTGTATTTAATTTCACTACTGCCTTACTAAAGTTCTCCTTCAGATATCTTCTCTTTCTCTCGATCTATTTCCGATTACTTTCCTGCATTCAGACTGCATTACCTCCCTTTGCTTTTCAATCTGAATTTAAGAATCACTTTTCTGTGTCTCTGTGTGTGTGTTATTGTAGGTTTAGTTGTAGTTATTGATATTGATGTGTGAGGTGAGGTGAGGTGAGGTGAGGGAAACAAATTAAGGTTTTCTAGCTGCTTGTTTATGGAATTCTGATATATGTTACATCAACTCATTGCAAAGTTTAACATGTCATATTTTGTTGATGCCTGGATTCATTTATGCTCAATTGAAATTTTACTTCTAAGTTTACTTCACTAGTTTTCCAAAGGTGTTTTCAAGTAGGTTTATCATAGGATCATTGATCAATTGAGGAGGATTAAGCCTTGATGATCCCACACAAAAAAATTTAAAAATAAAATTAAATAAAATGTAAGACAAGAAAAGAGTGTCATTGTGAGACAACTTGAAGAAGCTTTTCCACACAAATGTTTCATTGAACAGAAATTCTAGGCAACCTGGTTATTGTTGCCTGGTTTGTTGCTTGGAGGTGAATTTTATTTTTGCCCCCCCCCCCCCCCCCCCCCCCCCCCCTCCTCTTTAAAACATTTTCCAAAAAAGTGGTTAAAGAGGGGGGAGGGGCAAATTTTACCCAGGCTGCCTAGAATTGCTCTTCATTAAAAGCTATGTACTCCCACGTAGCCCATGCCCAATTAATCATGTTTTGGGCCGGAGCAATGAACCTATTTGAAGTGGCTCATTTCGTACCAAAAAGCCCATGTATGAACAATGATTGATTTTATTGTCCCATTTAGCTAGCCTAGGGTAGAGGTCCAGGTGGGGAAGTTATAGGCACATGTCCATATTTTGTATCTGAGAACGCCTTAGGCGTGAGGCGTGAGGTGAGGCGGACACCTCACTTCACTGAGGCGGTCTTAACATTTTTTTAAAGATTTTTTAATAATAAATTGAAATATATTAGCAAAGTAATATACATCATCATTTTGATAAGTATCGTAAGTAAATATGTACAAAAAGTGAAAACAACTACCTATAATAAAAATGAAAATATAATAAAGTTGCATAGAATAGTGAAAAGATGCACCACATAAGTGTCAAGTAACTTGCAAACATCTACTAAATCATTAAAAATCAATAATCTTGAAAGAACAGAAACTTGATAATATTGAACATTGTTAGAAGAAATTGTTGGTAAAAATTCATAAGTATAATCACTATTGGTATTCCAAAAGCATAAAAATCATTAAAGTAGGCTATGAAAAATCAAGATTAATGTTGATCACATATTGATCAAACCATGGTATGTTTTCTCCAAAAAATAATATAAAAAGTGTGACAAATTTATCAAAACTAAAAAAGTTTTATCTTGTTTTTATCAAATTGATCAAATATTAGACCAAGAAACATAAATCTTTATTATAGAGTGGGTTGCAACCTCTTTTTACTGCAATTAGGCTACAATTGAACTGGCTATAACCAATTTTTGGGCTGAGGCAGACGCCTCATTTCACCGCACCACATCGCCTCACTTTGAGGCAAAATTTTGTAAAAACGCCTTAAGGCGCGTCAGCGCCTTGACTACACTGATCTGGAGTACTTCACTTCATTTCCTCCGCAGTATTGGGCTTTGGCGGTATTTATCATTTTGGGTATTCACTTAATATAGAAAAAAAAAAAATTTACCGTTCTTGAAGTACAATTTGTTACCTTTACAAAGTATTTACATTCTTGAAGCAGATTTGTTACATTTACAAAGTGTTGACTATGGGAGGTCATGTATACACAAGAAAAGGTGAAAATCATTACTGAAATCCTATCTAGAATGTGTGTGACTGCTGCTCCGATTGAATTTTATCGATCAGAGTTTCCACGTGAGGTAGCCGGATATTAAATCAACCTTAGCATAAAGAACAAGAGTAAAAAAAATCATGAAGAGCAATCGTTTCGCAAACACTTTGAGTTCACTTTTCTTCCATGGGAAGTTCTGGACTAGAAACAAAACTACAAGCATAAGGAAATTTTTCCTTACACGCCAAAGTGTTTCTCCAGGAATAAAATGTAGAAATAGAAGAATGATTGTCAGGAGAGAACCACGAACAACCCCGATGACCTTAATTGGTATCATGAACCCACTGCGACCAACAGGCAGTTTCTTCAGCTGCTCCTCTTCTGTCATACCTGATTCATTAAAGAGGCCCCAGGCGAGTGACAAGCGAAATACATTACCAAAACAGAGCAAAACATGGTTACTTATGGGGATTTGACCAGAAAAAATTGCTGCTACCAAATTGAGAATGAATCCAGGGATGTTCACGACTAGTTTGGCTTGAGTAGATTTGATGAAATTGATATAATAGTACCTCATGAACTTGAGTGCTATGACTAATGAAGTGAATTTATCATCCAGAATCAAGAAATCGGCTCTTTCCTTAATCACCTCAGCGCTACCAAGTTGCAGTGAGAACCCAACGTCAGCTTCTTCCAATACATGGACATCAGTTTCATGTCTTCCAATGAATGCAACAACCTCATCATTCCTTTTTAGGTACTCCACCAGCTCACTTTTATCCACTGATGAGGAGGATCTCACCATCACACACATTTTTCTGACCATTTCCATTTTTCTCATCTCATCTGAGCAGTTTCGAAAGGCTTCAGCTTCCACAACCACTTCATCTTCGTTCTGATTCGGTTTGACTATCCCACATTCTCTTGCAACCTTTACTGCATTCAAGCCATCATCTTTCGACCAAACCATTATGACTTGGACTCCCATGTTTTGAAGAGAGTTCACACTCTTTCTCACTGAGGGACCTAAACCCACAATTCCTAGCAAAGTAAGATCATTTTTCTCCTCATCTACCTCCCCTCCTGTTCTTCCACCATGATCTTCTTCAGCTTCTCCAGTATTGGATTGTTCTTCTCTGCCGTCGTCTTTAACTTGAGCTTCTTCATTGGATTCCATGATATGCCGATGAGCTAGAGCAACACAGATAAGGCCATTAGCCTTCATATCACCAATAACTTGTTCAAGTTTGACCCTTGTATCTACATCCAGGGGTTTCTTTGTTCCATCCTTTTCATGGTAGTTCGAACATTTAGACAGTATCTTCTCCGCATCACCTCTACAATGAAGGTATCTTGCTCTCTCCGCATTGTTCTCTTTCCTTGTGAATGCCCAAGAAATGTTCTCATCTGATGAATCAAAATTTTCAATTATGTAAGTTGACATCAATTCTGTTTCGCTTACACCCAACTCATGCTTGCCCCACGAAGAAAGTATTTCCTCAGTTGGGCTAACAACAGATGCATTCGGGTTTTGCAAACACACAGCCAACTGTAATGCTTCAAGAAAACCTGCCTGAGTTTCAGAGACGACATTCGTGATGATATCTCCATTTAGTCTGAACTCGAGAACCTCCATGTGATTCTGCATGAGAATGCTTTCTTCATCAGTGACAATGGTAGTTACCCTCCCTGCTGTCATCCAATCAAACGTGTTTGAACTCTCGTTTTTCAGAACTTGATCAATTCCTCTCCCAAATTTGGATTTATATATAGGACTGGACCAGATGAGATCCGCGAGAATGTGAAGTAAATATTTGATTGTTGCTGCATACAATGCTAGTACCATATCAATCAGAGAATCTTCATCGCTTGATCTTCCAAGTAAACATCGCACTAGCAATATTAAAGGAATTATAGGCACAGAGAACAGGCCAAGTGTTTCTCTAAGTGAGAGTAACCTTTTGAAATGGATTTGGAGAGGCTTGTGGGTACCTGGATCAAGACTTGTCACAGAGTTCATTGTCTTGCCCCATGATGACTGTTCACCCACACAAGTAACAACCATGTAAACCCAACCACGAGAGACCTTCCCACCAAACAGCATGAATGGGTTTTCTTGGTTGATCTTTGTAGTTGTGCCCTCCATTGGCAAGTAGCCACCATCAAGGAACAAACCATCAGAGGGAATCAAACTGCCCTTTCTGAGTTGTACAATGTCGCCCACCACCACGTCACAGAGGGAGATGCATTTCCGTCGCCCATTTCTCACAACTCTAACTTGAGCTTTGACATAGTCTTTCAACTTGTGATCTGGGTGACGACGACGTGCTATCTCTGCTTGTACAACTGCAACGCAAATAGTTACTAGAAAGATGGCCAAAGCAAGAACCCACCACTCTTGTGGCCCATGTTTTTTGAACTTTATCGACAAATTGAATGCTTGAGATACCCAGACATTCAAGCATGATTTACTAATCATGGCTTTGAGTAGGTATGGCAAAAACGCTCTTTTGTGACTCGAGTGGAAGGTGTTTGAACCAAATAAGCTGATTCGTTGATAAAGATCTGAAGCGGTTCCATTGATTCCATATTGCCTATCTGATTGTAGTGCCTTGACTACCCCTTCAACTCCTCCAAATTGATTGTTTAGACTCTCATAGTTCCTCTCCATGGAAAGTTTTTGAATGCCTTCCAGGTCGAGTCCAGAGAATCTTGTATCGTTATCAATTGGAACAACAATCTCTACTGTTTGAGGCTGTTGGTTCTTCTTGCTTTTTTTCATTATTTGAATGAACCACCGAACATGCAGGAGAAAAATGGTTGTGAAAATTTCTGTCATCTTCGCCAATTCAATGCTTGCATTGTTCATTTTCTTGCCAAATTCTGTGGCTTCACCAACAGATGTAATGAGCATTCGAGTTGCTTCAACTTCAATGAGATCTGAACCCATGTAGTATGTTTTCTCCGGTTCTAGAGATAGGCCATCAGCTGGCACCTGATCTCCTCTTTTTAGCAGTACAACATCACCAACGACCACTTCGTGAGCTGGAATCTGCAGCGTCTGTCCATCTCTTACAACATTGCTTTTGAGTTTATCGGTTTCATTCAGCAGCTTCTCCCAATTTTTAACACGGGGGTATATGTGAAGCTCGAATCCCAAACACACTGCGGTTAGGCCAATGAGCGTCAGTATCAGGATGGCATCTTGAAAAAAGCAAACAGCCGAGACTAGTGTGATAACCGGAAACATGGTGAGGAACCATTGAGTTGTTAGGCAGAAACCAACAAAGGATTCACTCACACGCTTACGCGGCTGGTTCTGCCACAAGTAGGCATTGGAACCAAATGTATGACGACGACGACGAAGATCATTGGCATCTCCTGGGATACCTGTCACCGTGTTACTACCAAGAAGTTGAGCCATTTGGTCCACTCCTCCAACTTCATCAAGATAGTCATTGTTCCTATCCTTCACCATATTTGCGAGTTTACAGAAATCTACTTTGATATTCCAACTCTCAGGATCATCATCATCATCATCATAATCCAGCTCATTTTTTAGCCTAATGGAGGGGGCATCAACAAATTGTGTCTTAAATGGACCAAGGTTAGCATCAAGGGGGCGGAAACTACCCTTGCGTTGTCTCAAGTGGCTCCTGGAAAGGGATGAACTATAAGATGAAGAAGAAGAAGACATAGGTAGGAGTAGGAGTGTGAGCAGGTTGATCAGACAAAAGGAAATGGAGACAATATTTCTTTCATTTGAGACTTGACAATACAAATGCTTTCGAGATCTTAATAAGACAAGAAGATGAGCCAATGCCATGACAAGTCAACGGTTGGAGCTTCACGAATGGTATTACTTGGTCATGAATTTGAACTAAATAATGGTGTTAACTTACTCTTGACCGATGCACGTGGTCTTACCAAAAACCTCGAAGTAGACTAAGAAGCAAAAGTCAACAGCCTCTTGTACTTGTAATACATGCAAGTCAACCCGTCTAATTGTCGAGGGAATGGGCGAGGAAAACAGCTGAGGAAGGGAGAGAGGGAGGGGGACCGTTCATCCTCCTTGGGATGCATGCAAGGAAAATAATGGCTCGCATCCTGAGGGGGACAGACGATCCCCCTTCCCTCTCTCCCTCCCTCGCTGTTTTCCTCGCCCATTCCCTCGACAATTAGATTTTTTCCATGCAAGTAATAGAATTATGCACTTTATGATCCAAGTCATACTTGTTCCTGTCAATCCAAGTCATATGAGCTATTAATTATTTAATCCAGAGTCATGCACTTTATGATCGATATACAGTCTGATGCATTCATCTCTAGACTTTGCCTAAATCGTCTGATGACTTTCTTATGCATAGAACCCTTAATAACACCCAGTCAGCATTTGGAAAAAATTAAAAAGTGATTGAAAATATGGTCGAAAGCCATAACAGATTTTCTAAGAAATTGTAATGATGCTGCTAGAAGTCCATTAGATAGTGGCAGGGGCGGAGCCACGATTACAGATAAAGAGGGGCAAAAAAATAAATCACGGATAATTTAATTCTTAAAATAAATAAATAAATATGATTAAAACAAAGTTTCAAAAGTAGTACAAGAGAAACATATTTTATGTGTCAATGTTGTTGCACATTGGATTTTAGTATAAACTTTCTGCAAGTTCTCATGTTCATAGGATTTACCAAATCAGGCCTGAATATTGTAATCCATGCCCGAAGGCTACAATATTGTTGCCACTTAATATCCTCTGCGTTGTAATCTTTGCCCGAAGGCTATATAACTTACCATATAGGGTTTATCAAACTAGGTCCGAAGGCTACAATATTGTTGCCACTTAACATCGTTGTCGCCTCTATCTTGCAGGGAGACTTGCTTTCGCTCTGGTCCGTTGTCTCAACCTTGCATGAAAATGGCTTATCTATGGCGAAGCACATGTGCTTCTAATAATCAGGTGAAAACTCATAAAACCTTAACTGGTGAGCCTCGAACCTGCGACCTCTCACAAGGAGAGTTGATATCCGATCAACTGAGCTACAATTGGTGGACAACTGTTAATATTAATAATGTTACCGTCCAATTGCTTAGCTGAAGCAGACTACTGTGAAGACTAAATAGTGTCGATGAGGAGCGAACAAGCAAAAGAGAGTAAGACCGCCTCTATAAATCGATCTATGTCTAATCGAAATCTTATTGTGCGATTGGAGAAATCAATCTCCGTTGAAATCGTCTTGTGCGATTGGAGGGGATTGAAAAAAATCGATCTTTGTCAAAATCATTTTGGGCAATTGAGAAGGCGGAGAAGTGAACTTGCGAAGGTTTGTGAAGGGTTTGCAATTTTATGTATATTTTTATTTTATTATCTATGAGAGGGGGCAATCTAAAATTTTAAAAGGGGGCAAGATTGAAAATATTGTTAATTTAGTGAAATTTCTTAAAAAGCTAGGGGGCAATTGCCCCCCTTAGCCATAAGGTAGATCTACCCATGGATAGTGGTAGGGGTGGGTAAAAATTGATTTAAATTCGGTTAATCGACCGAATCGGTTTTCAAATTTGGTTCGGTAACCGAATCAAAATATAAGTAGAAAGAAAATAATTTAAACCGAACCGAACCGATTATAAACGGTTCGAAATCGGTTTACGGTTTTTAACCGACCGATTTATAACTGAATCGACCGATTAATTAGATATATATATAAATAACTAAATAACAAGTATGTGTCAATACTTGATTAGTGCAACAAATGCACTGCAGTCCACCTTGTTGCACTGAATCACCCCTCTTCTCTCAAAGTTTTCAATTTTGGGCTAAAAATTAGGTCTGTAAAAAAATTGGGCATGTTTTAATAAAAATCTTTCAAGTGTTTGAGCCCGAAAGTTCGGCCCAACCGAACCGAACCGATCTGCAATTCGGTTCAACCGAATTCATCGGTTTACAAATACAAAATTCGATTTCGATTTGGGTTTTGGGCAAACCGAATGAAATCGATTTAAGGCTCAAATCTGAACCGAACCGACATTGCCCACCCCTAGATAGTTGAACCATTTCATAAGAAATTTGCTAATTCTAAGGGGCGAGGAACCTCACCCTCGCGCGTTTCCTCGCTGCCTAGAAGGTCTCTAAGAAATTAGAGGGAAACGTTCTTTTTTTTTTTTCTTTTTTTTGTTTCTGGAGTGGTCAATTCTTGGTGTGATTGAGAATTGAATTGCCATGACCATTGATGTGTTATTTTAGTAGCAGCAACTTAATACCCTACTTTTGTGATTGTAGTATAGAATAAGTAGTGATCGTTCAGAATTAGAGGGTTTGTCAATTAATACTAAGACTAGCTAAAAGACAACTAACAACCTAATTAAGTAAATAATGGAGGATTGGATTTTCTAAGTTAAACAATGAAAATAACTACGAAAATTACTATAAATATAATAAAACTAAAGGGAAGGCAAATATGAGAAATTAGCTAATGGTTTATCTTCACACGTTAAACATATGCTCATAAATCAATCTTCAATAATCATTTGCTAACTCATGAGAGACAATGTTCAAGATTAATCGTGATAAGCACTGCATTAATCTTATTATTTTCCCAAGTTCTAGTGAAAGAAAATAAAAATAGAAACAGAAACAAACTCTCATAAGAAAGAGAAGTCTAGTGAGAGTGAACATGATTACTAAGCCTATAAAAAATTTTCAACTAGCATCGGTCAAAGAAAAATCTTTTTTTTTTTTTATCCCTGTCTCCGTTGTTCAGGAAGAAATGATTCAACCTTTATACTTTTTGTTTGTTTTCTTATCCCTAGAGGATCTTCGAGGACAGAGACTAAAATCTTTAATGCAAGATTTTAAAAACAAATCGCTTGCAACCTCTTCACTAGAAGGATCATGCTCATATTCCTCGTTACTACTCTGCTCATCTGTTGTGGTGTTCTCTTTGTCCTGAGTCGGTGTGTGTTCACTTGCTTTCAAATTAGCACTACGCTCGAACATTGGGTTGATAAGAATCAATCGTTGTGGACCCCTCTAAATAACTACTCTCGATGTTGGAATGAAGTAGTTCAGCCATGCCATTGACTCCTTCAACTTCATCAAGATAGTCATCATTCTCATCCTTCACTATATTTGCAAGCTTTTTGGAATCGAGGTTGAAGGCCAAACTCTCATAATCTTACTCGTTCTCTTGAGAAATGGAGGGGGCATCAACTGATGGAGTTGGAAGGAAACTAATGTGATCAATGGGACGAAAGCCCTTGCGCTGTCTCAGCTGGCTTGTGGACAAGGATGGATTACCACCTATATGGATATCCCATCTTCTTGAATTTTTTCACTCTCGTGATGTGAGACGGCAGAGTTTCTTCGGGTATCAAATCACAACGATTACCACCTATACGGTTATAGTTGTGTTGTTACAGGCGAAGAAATGTGCAGGATTATAGACCTTTTGCTTATCCTATTCCTACCATGCCTGCCCCTCGCATAAAAAAGGTTAGATCTTCAACAATGTGCAAAAGACATGGTGTGATGTGAAACTAATGTTACAAAGCTGGTGCGCTCACTAGTTGTTTATTTACTTAGGATGAAAGTCTTGTTAGAGATACATCTCAACCATCCAAAACTACATGGCATAAGTCTATAGATAGAGTGAATTTTCTATTTCACCAGCACAATTTGTATGTTTAGAAAAGGGGAGAGTCTCCCACATTCAGTTGTCAAATCTTGTGAGTTATTTAAATTCAATCACTGCAATTGTCATCATTCATCCAAATTTTTGTTATTGTTCTAGTATTTTAAGGTTTCATATTTAGCTAGCCTAACATTGTTAAGGACTTCCACAGCAAAATTAGTTGAGATTGTGGGATTTGGGGGGAATCAAGTGATTTCTCCCCCATTATTTTTTGTTTTTATTGTCAAAAAAAACTCAGGAATTTTTTATGCACCAAAATAATATATTTCCAAGGGTCATACACTCTTTCAAGATTCTTATGCTGCCTTGCTACTTAGAATATAACATTTTTTTTGCGGGAAGAAAGCCTTCATGCTTAAGTGTTTTTGCTATTTAGGTTGTGTATTGGACTTGTTATTCCCCTAAGTATATGTGCTGACCCTGCAGGTGTTGAAGAGAACTCAAAATTTGGAATGCTTGCTTGCCCCAGAATTTCAATTCAAAGGATTGAATTCGAATTGCAGTTGAATATCGCCAGTGTCCAAACAGTAAACTTATTGCATTGGCAGCTTCAGCATATGATTATAATCATATTATTTATATTAAGGATCAACTAATCCCATATGATCCTAAATCTGTGAACATGATGGAAGTAGGACTGTTGGTGACTTGCAGCAGTGTGTATATTACTCCACGCGAAGAGAAGTTATCTCTCAAGTCTGAATGAGTGCCTATATGGTTTTAGTTGGTGCAGTTACAGGTAGACAAATAAACCTTCTCTTGGGTTATTTGATCTTTTGCCTATCCTATCACTTGCTTACATTAAGAAAAATATTGGTTAATTTTATCAAGTTTCTCTGTTGAGACTTTGCCTTAATTGTCCAATGACTTTGAGATTTTGACATATTGATCTCTATAGATTTTTTCTGATGACTTTGAGAGTGTCTATACCGCTTGATGGAAAGAGACTTTGCAATGACTTTGACAGCGCGTCATGGAACTGGCATTAAAGTAGAAATAATGGTTTATCTGTAACACCCATACAATGGCCTTAATATATATTTTAGTCTATAAAGTTATAAATTAATATTTTTGTTTTCTTATTTAAATGATACAGATATACTTACATAGTAGCCTCGTGTTGTGCATGATTGGTGTGTTGCTATGTATGATGTAAAATTTCTCAGTGAATATGAGGCCCGGATAAATTTTCATCTTAAATTGTATTTTAAAAACTTTATTTCATTTATCAAGTTGTATTTTTTTCAATATTCACTTAATGTTCTTACTAGTGTGTATAATGTGAAGACTCCGTTAAAAATAACAATAAAAAAAATGTAGATTTGTAGTCCCATGTCATTTTGGAATTTTTTTTTTTAATATTGTTTGTGTTAGACCAATATCTCATACATAGTTATATTAAGCATTATTTTTTTTAAATAATGAATGAGTTATTTTAAATAAATGATAAAGTTATTACTTTGGTATTTGAACTTTATCATAGTCAATTAATAATTTATTTCGGTAGTGTTTTTAGTAGTTTGAAAGCTAATTGGAGTGTAATTATACTTTGCCAAACCATCTTACTAATTGTGGGCCTATATGTTTATAGTTGTGGCATTAATTGTGGTGGTGGTTGTCTAGAATAAATACTCGAAGAAAAGTTATCAAATCTAATGAGGGCCAATGTGTTTATAGTTGTGTTGTTATAGGCGAAGAAATTTGCATCATTAAGGGATACAAACCTTTTGCGTATCTGACCATGCATGCCCCTTGTAGAAAAAATGTTAGAATCTTCAACAATGCGCAAAATACATGGTGTTATGAAAAACTAATGTTAAATAGCCGGTGCCACCCACTAGTTGTTTATTTACTTAGAATGAAAATTTTGTTAGGGATGCATCTAAGTCGTCCAACTACATGCCATAAGTTTATAAATAGAGGTTATTTTTTAAAAATCTCGTGTACACAGTTTATTTTAGGTACTTTGTTAGTGAAGAAGGGAGAGTCTCTTACATTCAGATGTTAAGTCTCGAGAGTTATTTAAATTCAGTCACTGCAATTTTCTTTATCGTTCTAGTATTTGAGGTTTAATATTTACTTTATTTCCTTTTTATTAATTAGCCATGTTAGGTCTTCCTTAACAAAATTACATAGAGATTATGAGATTTTGGGGGATTAAACTTCGAGTTTCAGTACACTAAAAAAGATTTGTGAATTATCATACACACAATTTATTCAATAATATTTGATGATTATTTATTTATTTATTTTTGAGAAAGAAGTAAAGTTTTATATTTCCACTTTTCAGGAAATACATTTGAGTTACAAACCTCTGCTTACATCACATTCTACTGTAGAGCTCGAACTTTCGTATTTAATTTCACTACTGCCTTACTAAAGTTCTCCTTCAGGTATCTTCTCTTTCTCTCGATCTATTTCCGATTACTTTCCTGCATTCAGACTGCATTACCTCCCTTTGCTTTTCAATCTGAATTTAAGAATCACTTTTTTGTGTCTCTATGTGTGTGTTATTGTAGGTTTAGTTGTAGTTATTGATATTGATGTGTGAGGTGAGGTGAGGTGAGGGAAACAAATTAAGGTTTTCTAGCTGCTTGTTTATGGAATTCTGATATATGTTGCATCAACTCATTGCAAAGTTTAACATGTCATATTTTGTTGATGCCTGGATTCATTTATGCTCAATTGAAATTTTACTTCTAAGTTTACTTCACTAGTTTTCCAAAGGTGTTTTCAAGTAGGTTTATCATAGGATCATTGATCAATTGAGGAGGATTAAGCCTTGATGATCCCACACAAAAAAATTTAAAAATAATATAAAAAGTGTGACAAATTTATCAAAACTTAAAAATATTTTATCTTGTTTTTATCAAATTGATCAAATATTAGACCAAGAAACATAAATCTTTATTATAGAGTGGGTTGCAACCTCTTTTTATTGCAATTAGGCTGCAATTGAACTGGCTATAACCATTTTTTGGCTGAGGCAGACGTCTCATTTCACCGCACCGCATTGCCTTACTTTGAGGCAAAATTTTGTAAAAACGCCTTAAGGCGCGACAGCGCCTTGACTACATTGATCTGGAGTACTTCACTTCTTTTCCTCCGCAGTATTGGGCTTTGGCGGTATTTATCATTCACTTATGGGACCCGAAACTCTTGAAGAATCTTTTAGAAATAAGATGACCACCATTTTGGGTATTCACTTAATATATAGAAAAAAAAAAAAAAAAAAAAAAAAGTAACCATTCTGTTTGGAAACCAAATTTAAAACATCTTTAGTTAAAATGTCTTTTGCAGATTGGCAATCAATTTGTAATAAAAATTTTTGATTAATCAAATCATCTTGAAATTTCATGATGCACAATACGATCGCTAAAACTTCTTTTTTGACCGTAGAGTAATTCATTTGAGTGGAATTCCAAATACCTGAATGGTATCGGACTAATTGAATAGTAGAAGATACAGGTAGACGCTGTTTGAGAATACCACCATACCCTTGGTTGGACGCATCTGTTTCTACTATTTTGAAGGCATTGGGATCAGCAATTCCTAAACAAGGAAGACTTTTGACTTGACGGACTATGGAAGTATGGGCTTCAGTCCATGGGCCTGGGTTTTTCTTAAGGCGATTGTACAAAGGCTTAATTAAAACACGGAGGCCTTGATAAAAGTCCGCAACATAATTTAAAGATCCAAGAAATCTTTGTAATTGGGTTTTATCCCGGATTTCATCTGGAAATTTGTCAGCAAATTCAATTGTTCTTGAAATTGGGGTAATCATCCCATTGAAAATCTTATGGCCTAAAAATCTAACATTTGTTTGAAATAAATTGATTTTGGTTGGAGATAAAACCAATCCATTCTTTTTAATACATTTTTCAAATTGATAAAGATGTTTCCAGTGGGCTGGAACAGATTCAGAAAACACCAGTATATCATCGATATATACAATGGTGAACTGAGAAAATTGGGAAAGAATATCATTCATGATATTCTGGAACTCACTAGGAGCATTCTTAAGACCGAATGGCATAACATTCCACTCATAATGTCCAAAGGGAACATTAAAAGCGGTTTTATACCTATCTTTGGGATGAATCTGGATTTGCCAAAATCCAGATTTCAGATCAAATTTAGAGAAGACACAGGCATTGTGTAATCTCTTTAAGAGATCGCGTTGAGAAGGAATTGGATATCTAATCCATTGAAGAACCTGATTTAAAGGTTTATAATTGATTACAAGACGAGGACTGCCTCGTTCTATTTATGCATTTTTATTTACATAAAAAGCAGCACAACTCCAAGGAGACTTAGAATCTCTTATGAGTCGTTTCTCTTTTAAAGATTGAATTTCTTGTTTACAAAATTTCATAAGTTCGCTATTCATTTGAATAGGACGAGCCTTAGTAGGAATTTTTCTTTCATCAAATCCTGGTTCATAAGGAAGATGAACCACAAGTTGTGATCTGTACCAAAATGCATTAGGAAGATTAGAACAAAGTTCATCTTGTAAATGTTTTTGGTATTGAATGATTTGAGATTGAAGTTTAGGTTCACTGATCTGATCAGCTATCCTTTTATATTCAATTTCCTGTTTAAGAAAGTTTAATTGCTGTTGTTTGCAGATTAAACGATTCAAAAACTTTTGTTTAGAAACTTGGTTAAGTTCATAAACTTCTGATTTAAACAGGAATGGAAATTCAACTTTGGTACCTAGTAAGGTAGTTGATATCCCTTGTTTAGTTACAGAAAAGGGAGAAATTGCATTTATAAAAGGCGTACCTAAAATCATTTTTTGTTCCATATTTTTAACAAGAAGAAAATGTTGCTTAATGCAAATATTTTTCTTGCATATATGGGCATTTGTTAATTTGAAAGCAATTTGAAGTT
Organism: Berberis thunbergii; assembly: GCA_003290165.1. Lineage (NCBI taxonomy): Eukaryota > Viridiplantae > Streptophyta > Magnoliopsida > Ranunculales > Berberidaceae > Berberis > Berberis thunbergii. The sequence goes on along the minus strand of QNQO01007362.1, from coordinate 78,932 downwards.
TGGAGTTATCTGTAGTATACAGACTTTGTGCAGTTTGTTTGAAATATTGAGAAGGTACAATACCTTCTTGGATACAATTCATATCAGCCCCTAAATCAATCAAGGCAATTGCTGATATACTTGTTTCATTGTAAAGACAGAATGGTAAGAATAAAAGGAATGAAGAAGAAAATAATAACAATGAATAATAATAAGACAGGACAGGAGGTAATGAACCAATGAAATAAAGGAGAGAAGAAAAACAGTAGAAGCATTAAATAGCATAAAAATGCAAGAATTAGAAAAATTACATCCATTGGATGATTTTTAAAGATCTTAACTTTGATCACTACAATCGATCGATCTAGCTCTAAGACAGTTTCCTGCTTTACACTTAGCGAGGACCTAGAAGATCTTATCAGAGTGTGATCTTTGTTTTGAGTTAAGAAATTTTAAAAATAAGCTTTGAAGAACTCTACTTTGTATTGTCCAAGAGAACACCCGATTCACTTCTTAGGGTGACTTTGATAGTTCAACCAAGTCCAATACTTTCTTTTAAGTAGAGGTTTTGTATAAGGGAAGAAATCAGAAAGATGTATACTAAGAAAGGATGCTTATATATTGATAAGAAAATACTGAAAATAATTACAGAGGGAATATAAAGACTTACAGTTGGGATGTACAAGAGAGAGAGACGAAGAGAGGAAAGCTTACAATGTGAGAACGCTAAGGGTTACAAAGTAGATTTGGGGTTCTAGAATTGTCTGCCTTGCTCAGGAAGAGCTTACATTTATTTATAGATAGATGAGATAAGAAGAGATGAAGGGATAAGAATCCCCATTGAGTGGAGGATGAGCTGGAAGCTTATCCTTTGCTTTGTCTTGTTGTAATGAATGGAGGTGGACTGTAGACACATGCTTGTCACTGTACACCTTTTGACTGTCGGCTATTACTGTTGAAGATGCTTTAACAGTAGCTGCATTTATTGGGTTGACTGTAGCTTCACGCGGAGGCTTTTGAAAAAGAAAAATGATGCTTGTCGGGTTGTCAGTGGACTGTGGCCGAAAGCATTCTTGGAATCATGTGGAGGTGGCAGATGCTGCCTTTGCAAATTATGGACATGGGTCCATCACAAATCTCTAGGATCAATGACTCCATAGCAGTCATCTTCGTTGAGATCAACTGTTTGATCTTCTTCTTCATCAGCTTCATCAGAGCATATCTGAGAAAGTGTCTCAATGAGCTGAGCTCTGGTTGGTTTAGCAACAATGGTTTGTAGAATTTGCTGCTTCAACTATTTAACGTTGGAGGATGATTCTGAAAATGGACCAAGCTGCAACTGTGGAACAAGTGGTGTAGAAGACACCTCTTTTTGGAGAAGAAGGCTGTTACACCTTCTTTGGTTACCTTAGAATGGTCGAACCTTTGCCACCATTTGACTTTGTAGCGACGGCATAACCATGAAGGCTTTGCTTTGGAAAGAGCACCTGGTGCTTCGGGATTGGAACAGACATAGTCCCAACATAGAATCCAGGCGAGATTAAAACGAATGAAAAACCAGATAGACAGGACCTGTTGATCAATAGGTTCTGGAGGCTGGTACTTGTCTCTGAAGATATTCTATCCTTCACGAACAGGGGAAGGAAGGATTTCAATAACTGGACCAAAGGAACTCCACCATTGATGTTGGAACCAGAAAGGGAGAACTTTGGCATGGAATTTTTTGCAGAACAGGAAGAACCATGAGTGGCCCGATTGATGAGGACTTATAAGAAATGCTCTGGTCCAAGCATTCTTATAATCATAATAACTGTAAGTTTGAGGAACATAGCTCTGAGAGAGCCTCTTGTGAAAACGAGGGTGTTGACCCCATTCAGCTTCTGTCAGAACTTTGAAAATCTGACACTTGGAGAAGGTAATTCGAGTCTTAGTGTCATCATAGTGATGAGTAACACTAATCGAATCAGAGTCTACCAGAATGAATTCGTAGAATTCTCTGGTTTTGGTTGCATCTGTCTCTTCATATTGTTGATCTGGAGAGTATAGATGCCTTGAGATTGCTTGGGGATCAGAGATGAGGACTCTGAATTGAGGTTCAATAATACATAACAAGTCTAGATTGGTCTTGTTAATGTATTGAAGAGGTGCCTGATTAGGCTTTGGAAAACTTACCAGAGAAGTTAGCTCTTCTTTTTGGTCAAGAGCCGCATATTTCTGGGTTAATTGAAGGGCATAAGAAAGAGGGGCTGGCTGCGGAGAAGCAGAAGGCTTCTTCGCATAACTTGCCTTTGATTTGGGCTTGGGAGATGAGTTAGAAGAAGAACTCATCTTTGCAAGAACTCACGGGAGAGGAAGTCTGCCAGTGAGTTGTCTTTCCCCTTTATATACTTGATTTCAAAATCAAATGCAGAAATCAAACCTTGCCATCTGGCGAAAATCTGTTTGGAAACCAAATTTAAAACATCTTTAGTTAAAATGTCTTTTGCAGATTGGCAATCAATTTGTAATAAAATTTTTTGATTAATCAAATCATCTTGAAATTTCATGATGCACAATACGATCGCTAAAACTTCTTTTTTGACCGTAGAGTAATTTATTTGAGTGGAATTCCAAATACCTGAATGGTATCGGACTAATTGAATAGTAGAAGATACAGGTAGATGCTGTTTGAGAATACCACCATACCCTTGGTTGGACGCATCTGTTTCTACTATTTTGAAGGCATTGGGATCAGCAATTCCTAAACAAGGAAGACTTTTGACTTGACGGACTATGGAAGTATGGGCTTCAGTCCATGGGCCTGGGTTTTCTTAAGTCTATTGTATAAGGGCTTAATTAAAACACGGAGGCCTTGATAAAAGTCTGCAACATAATTTAAAGATCCAAGAAATCTTTGTAATTGGGTTTTATCCAAAATTTCATCTGGAAATTTATCTGCAAATTCTATTGTTCTTGAAATTGGGGTAATCATCCCATTGAAGATCTTATGACCTAGAAATCTAACATTTGTTTGAAACAAATTGATTTTGGTTGGAGATAAAACCAATCCATTCTTTTTAATACAATTTTCAAATTGATAAAGATGTTTCCAGTGGGCTGGAACAGATTCAGAAAACACCAGTATATCATCGATATATACAATGGTGAACTGAGAAAATTGGGAAAGAATATCATTCATGATATTCTGGAACTCACTAGGAGCATTCTTAAGACCGAATGGCATAACATTCCACTCATAATGTCCAAAGAGAACATTAAAAGCGGTTTTATACCTATCTTTGGGATGAATCTGGATTTGCCAAAATCCAGATTTCAAATCAAATTTAGAGAAGACACAGGCATTGTGTAATCTCTTTAGGAGATCGCGTTGAGAAGGAATTGGATATCTAATCCATTGAAGAACCTGATTTAAAGGTTTATAATTGATTACAAGACGAGGACTGCCTCGTTCTATTTCTGCATTTTTATTTACATAAAAAGCAGCACAACTCCAAGGAGACTTAGAATCTCTTATGAGTCGTTTCTCTTTTAAAGATTGAATTTCTTGTTTACAAAATTCCATAAGTTCGCTATTCATTTGAATAGAACGAGCCTTAGTAGGAATTTTTCTTTCATCAAATCCTGGTTCATAAGGAAGATGAACCACATGTTGTGATCTGTACCAAAATGCATTAGGAAGATTAGAACAAAGTTCATCTTGTAAATGTTTTTGGTATTGAATGATTTGAGATTGAAGTTTAGGTTCACTGATCTGATCAGCTATCCTTTTATATTCAATTTCCTGTTTAAGAAAGTTTAATTGTTGTTGTTTGCAGATTAAACGATTCAAAAACTTCTGTTTAGAAACTTGGTTAAGTTCATAAACTTCTGATTTAAACAAGAATGGAAATTCAACTTTGGTACCTAGTAAGGTAGTTGATATCCCTTGTTTAGTTACAGAAATGGGAGAAATTGCATTTATAAAAGGCGTACCTAAAATCATTTTTTGTTCCATATTTTTAACAAGAAGAAAACGTTGCTTAATGCAAATATTTTTCTTGCATATATGGGCATTTGTTAATTTGAAAGCAATTTGAAGTTTGGAGTTATCTGTAGTATACAGACTTTGTGCAGTTTGTTTGAAATATTGAGAAGGTACATCACCTTCTTGGATACAATTCATATCAGCCCCTGAATCAATCAAGGCAATTGCTGATATACTTGTTTCATTGTAAATATTTAAAGTTATTGCCACATACCATTTTTGAATGGTAACAATATGTGGATTAACTTGTTTTTTGTTTAAATTGCAAAGGAAATCTGCTTGTTTCTGTTTTGAAGAAGAAGGTTGTTGTGAAGAAGTAACAGGAGTTATTTCTTCTTCTTCTTTTTCAGAAGAGATAGCAAGAAACTGATTTTCTTGCAACATTTGAATTTGAAGGTCAGTTAAATTTTGATGTTGTTTTAACTGATTAACTTCTTTCTTAAGATTGTTTACTTCATGCTGTAAGTCGGATAGACTAACAGGAGAAGCATTATGCTTTGTTTGATTAAACCTTTTTATGATTTCACGGTGATCTTAAAATGATGTGATCACATCAGGAGGAGGTTTAGTTTGTGAGATTGACTTCTTAATGTGTTGAAGATATTCAGTCTTCATTTGAGGATCATCAATTTATCAACAAAGTCTAGCAGTATTTGTGACTGCTTATTTTGCGATAACATATTGATTTTGGGTTTCGCAGAGAGGTGGCATAAACATGCACCTGGAGTACAATCACAAGATTGTTCAGAAGAATCAGAAGAATAATAAAGATTATTCATCTATAGTTCTGGTTCAGATGATTGAGAAACATATGTTTTATGTTTTTGGGAAGATCAAGGGCTTGGACCTTTTGGGCCGTTCTGCACTGTTTTGCATAATGGCCAGGTTGTCCACATTTAAAGCAAACAGTTTTTGAAGTGGATCCTTTCTTAAAGGGTTTGGACTTATGAGCCCCATGTTTCTTGGGCTTGCTAATATACTGTTCAAGTGGCTTAGCAGGCTTTGGGCCATAAGGCTTTTTCTTTTTGAATTGACGGGCCGGATTGGACCGATATTTCTGTTTGGAGGTTAAATGGGTTGGATACCTGAAATCATCAAACCCGTATTGTTGACAGAAATCACCTAATTCTTTAGGTCCAGAAATGTGTTGTTTCTTCAATTGTTTCTTTAATTTTAAATCATGACAAATTTGAAGAGCACATTTATTAATAAAAGCAATTAAATCTCCAAATGTTAAGAGCTCGTACTGTATATCACCTCCATGCTGTTCTTGGAGTCTAGTACGAACAGTTTCAGCAAATATTTCAGGAAGACCTGAGATGAACTTTCGTTTCCAGAATGGATTTGCTGCATCAGTCTGAAGCATCACTCTTTTCATAAAGATATCTTTGTAATATCTAAAATGACTTAGAGTAGGACACTTATGAGACATCAGTAAATCCTTGGCTTTACCTTGATATTCATTAGGATTTCCAAGGAAATGTCTAAGAATACTTTGAATTAAGGTAGGCACACAATCTGGAATGAAAATTTCTTGACCATCTTGTTCGATCTTGATAGGGTTACCATCAGGACCAATTTTCTTTGCATATAAAATTGTTGTTTTTTCATTTGTGGTAAGATAATTATCCCACCATCCTTTTAAAAGGCCAGAAAAACCTTGGATAATGATAGATGCAATGGTATTATCTTCTTTACCTTCTGCTCGATGAGTAGAGGCCATCATAACCATTTCTTGAGTCAGTTCAAGAATTGCATCTTCACTAATGCCATCAATATTCCATATATACAATTCTTTTGTTGAAAAAGATCCAAAGGTTTGAAGATTTCTTTCTTCAAATTGTATATCAGGGAATGAAGGTCTAGGATAAAAATTCCTAGATGTTGGCATAGGGTTTTTCCATTTGGGAGTTTTGGATGCTGTCTTAGCATGTCTAATTGGATTTGCCTGATAGGGGATGTAATTTAAACGATCCAGTTCAGACATAGGATCAAAATCAGCACTGAAATCTGAATCACAGTCAGTTATGGCTGGATTAGACAGAGTATGATTCTTAACCTGGAATTCAATTGTAGAGCATCTAATTTGGCATCAATTTCTTTTAATAAATTTGTTTTAGAAGAAAAGGTGTTTGGCGCCAAAGGTTCAGGAATTTGAAAGTAAACATTCTGTTTCTTTTGTTCCTGTTCTTTGCTAACTTTTTCTTCTAATTGCTTCTTTTTTATCTCATTAGTGACAAGTTGGTCTTGAACCAATTTTTCACCAAGTTCAGAAAGAAGAAGGTTAGTATAATTATTCTGATGAATAATAGTACTAACATAATCTTCATTTTGATGAGAAAAAGGAGAAGCAATATAATTTTGATTTGAAACTTTAAACTGGAGATCTGCCATGGGAGGTAGCACAGCTCTCACAGTTTTTTTGTCAGTTGCAGTCCATATTTTAGGTGTTACGTTTAACACATGGATTTGAGGGATGTGAACATTAAAATACCAATCTAAGAAAGGCAGATTGGATTTCAATTCTTCACAACATTCATAAAACAATTTACTAAGTTCTTTACGTTCAGACTCAGTTGCTGAGCAATGAACTTTTCTCTTATTTCATCATTTTCAGTAGACAAGAAGTCTTTTTTGATTTTTTCTTTATCAAGTTTAAATTTTGTTGTTAAACATAGAACCCTAGGAATCTGAAATTCCATTTCAGATTGTGTGGGTGATTGATTTGCTTCAGAAGTTTCTGGAACTTCATTTTGATTATATATCGGTTGAGAAATTTGAGGATAATTAGGATTGGTCATAATATTCCTTAATTGGAGATTAGGGATTTCTTCAGGAGTAGCAACTCTGGAAGGGAGCCTAGTAGGAGCTGTTCTGAAGGAAGATTCAGATCTTCTTCCAGAGGCAAACTTAGAAGGGTCAAGAGTTGTGACTCTGATATCACTGAATCTCAGTTCAACAGATCCATCTGGGAAGGATAGGATTTTGTCAATCTGACTTGGAGGAAGTTTCGTAGGGTTTGAAACTCCTTCAATGATCCATGATTCAGGAAGAGTGACCTGATCCCATTGAATCGTTCTGGGTACGATTACATTGGTTTTCTGGTCATTAACTTCAAAGAGGATTGTATGTCCTCTGTCATCTGTTTGAAGGGCACGAGGCCTTAATTGGGTTTTCATTGCTTTGTAAGTGATCTTGTAGATCAAAGCAAATGGTTCAGAACCTTCAGCCATATCGAAACCTGAGGTCTGAATATTGAGAGTGAGTGTCTCGAGGATGTGTGGATCACAAAGAGACACTGAGAAGTCAGGGTAACAGTTGAAATAAACTGGACCCATTGATAGTGAAGACTCTGCAATTCCAAGCAGAGAATCACTGAACTTATTGTGTCTGCAGTCGCGAAGAGCAACTAGAGCACAAGTGTCGAGTCCTAACCTAATTAAAGGTTTTAGGGCTATTTGAATTAATCCCAAGTGGAGATATTTGTATTTTTCTTTGATTAAAGATTGGATTGTTTGAAAACTAAGAAGCTGTTTTGAATCTAAAGATTTATTGATCGGTACTGTTTGTTCAACAATACTGATTAAATCTTCAGTTTTTTGAGAAAATGTGGATTTAGAAATCTCATAAATTTCTTTTTGTGGAATTACTGGTATGGACCAGTTTTGTAAATCTTGTTCAACTTCAGAAATTCTACCTTCCATTTTGGTTGGTAAACTGTTTGACCTAGAACTAGAAGTTCTGGAAAATTTTGAAAACAAATACATTCTTTTTCAATTTGCTTAAGGATTGGGAGGAACACTGTACTCGGACCACCTACAGCTGGAACACCTAAGTGGGACCACCTAACCTAGATCACACTTTGCACACACCATGGCGACTTACACTGGATCTGGTTCCTAACGGCTGACCAAACACTCATATGGCTTACCAAACACTCTGACTCCTCTTCATCTGAACCAGAACTACAGATGAATAATCTTTATTATTCTTCTGATTCTTCTGATTCTTCTGAACAATCTTGTGATTGTACTCCAGGTGCATGTTTATGCCACCTTTCTGCGAAACCCAAAATCAATATGTTATCGCAAAATAAGCAGTCACAAATACTGCTAGACTTTGTTGATAAAATTGATGATCCTCAAATGAAGACTGAATATCTTCAACACATTAAGAAGTCAATCTCACAAACTAAACCTCCTCCTGATGTGATCACATCATTTTATGATCACCGTGAAATCATAAAAAGGTTTAATCAAACAAAGCATAATGCTTCTCCTGTTAGTCTATCCGACTTACAGCATGAAGTAAACAATCTTAAGAAAGAAGTTAATTAGTTAAAACAACATCAAAATTTAACTGACCTTCAAATTCAAATGTTGCAAGAAAAACAGTTTCCTGCTATCTCTTCTGAAAAAGAAGAAGAAGAAATAACTCCTGTTACTTCTTCACAACAACCTTCTTCTTCAAAGCAGAAACAAGCAGATTTCCTTTGCAATTTAAACAAAAAACAAGTTAATCCACATATTGTTACCATTCAAAATGGTATGTGGCTATAACTTTAAATATTTACAATGAAACAAGTATATCAGCAATTGCCTTGATTGATTCAGGGGCTGATATGAATTGTATCCAAGAAGGTATTGTACCTTCTCAATATTTCAAACAAACTGCTCCTGGGATAGAAATTGGTATCAGAGCCAAGCCTTCATTTTTTCTTTGGGGGGAATAGTTGGTTGTCTAAGATACCAATTTCTATCCCAGGAGTTATCAAAGACGATGATAGATAGAAGAAGATGGCAAATAGTATGATATGCAGATAATATGCAACGAAATTTTGAAGAAACAAAATAAGAAATACTGAAATCAAAATAGAAATCTTAGCCCATCTTATATTCTATCCTTGATCTGTTTAGACGAACGGTGCCAATTCACCTTCTTAGGGGTGAATAATGAGATGTTCAATTAAAAACAGATCGTAGATAAAATAAAAGAAGAGATAAATAAAATAACTAAGATAGATGAAAGACTTCTTTATTAATAATCAAGAAGTAATATACAAGAAGTAGAAAAGAAAATAAAAGAAACAGAGAGGAAAGACTTACAGGTTTACAATTGCTTGAAAAAATAAAAACTTAGACTCTAATTTCGAAGTCCTTTCGAAGTCCCCTTACATGTGTAACCTACTTAGCTATATATAGATAAAGATTGCTTCGAGAAGAAGCCTTGCTGGAAGATAAGAATATTGTGGACTATTCGTCCTTTGTGTGAGTGGAGGTGGACTGTTGAAACATGCTTCGACTGTTCACCTTTTGACTGTCGGCAGATACTGTTGAAGATGCTTTGACTGTAGCTACACTAATTGAGTTGACTGTAGCTTCACGCGGAGGCTTTTGCAAAGAAGGGATGATGCTTGTCGGGCTGTCTGTTGACTATGGCCGAAAACACTTTTGTTGTTTTAGGAGCTGGCAGATGCTGCCACATTGATGATAATGGACGACTGCAAAGTCGTTGTTTGCTTATGGAGGTGGCTGATAAGGCTTTGCGTTGCTGGACATGGGTCCACTTAGTCAGTTTGAGAAGACATTGTAACAGTCATCATCAACCTTGAGAAGAACTGTTGCTTCGTCTTCTTCAGAGTCTTCTGAATACATTTTTGAAATAGTGTCTAAAAGCTGAGTGTGAGTCAGCTTGCGTTTGTACTGTCTGAGAAGGTGGCGGAGAGCTTTTTCTTCAGACCAAGGAGAAATGGGATTTACCTGAGGAGCAGGTACTTGGGGATAGTTGGAGAAGAAGCTGAGAACTTCTTCTATTGTAGCTTGGGAGTGGCCAAGTTGAGACCACCATTTGACCATGAAGCGGCGACAAAACCACTTTGGTGGTTGTTGAGATTGACATGGCTTGGATAATTCTGAACACTGGTAATCCCAGCATAAAATCCAAGATAATCTGAATTGAATAAAAAACCAGAGTGACAACACCTGTTCAGTAGACGGCATTGGTGGCTGGTATTGAGACTGGAAAATCTTCCAACCTTCTTGTACAGCAGGAGGGAAGATATCAGGAACGAGACCAAAATAGCTCCACCATGTTTGTTGGAACCAAAGTGGAACAGTCTTTTGGCAGAACTTTGGACAGAACTGAAGAAGCCAAGAATGACCACATCTCTGTGATTGAATGAAGAAGGCTCTTGACCAAGCTAGTTTGTAGTCAAGATAATTGTAGACTGGAGGAACATAATTCACTGAGAACTTCTTGGGAAAATGGGGAAGCTGGTTCCAATCAGCTTCAGAGAGAACTTTGATGATTTGGCAGTAGGAGACTGCAATATTTTCAGAATTGTCATAGTGATGAGTTACTATAACAGAATCTGAATCTACAAGAATGAATTCGTAGAATTCTTGAGTTTTGGAAGGGTCTGCTTCTTCAAACTGTTGTTGTGGAAGAAACAGATTCTGGGCTATGAGCTGGGGCTTATTGATCAAATCGTACATTGAGGGTTCGATCAAGCAGATATATTCAAGACATACCTGTGGGGAAAATTGATTTGATGCCGAATATAGCGGCTTTGGAGAATTGGTTCTGGAAGATCCAGTGACCTCTGTGTTCAATGGATTGAACCTTTGAGTAAGGACAGAAGAAAGAAAGGTTTGATGCTTAGATGCAGAAGGCAGCATAGCATATTGGGATTTTGATTTTGGTTTTGGGACAGAAGAAGGTTTAGGAGACGATGAGTTAGAAGAACTCATTGTTGCTAAACAAAACTCTCTGGATGAAGAAAAAACAAGGGAGTTGTCATTCTCTGTTAAACACAAAATCAATGGTTGAAAAGGATCATGCCACTTGGCAAAGATCTGCTTTAAAACATTTAAAATCCTTTTGATGGATTTAAAAGTTATTTGAAAAGAATGATTTGTTAAATCATTTTGAAAATAATATAGACAATTGAATATATCATTTTGATTTTGAAAAATCATGATCAATTCAATTTGAAATATCATGATGCGTGATGCAATGGAGCAGACTTCAGAAGAAGTATTGGGATGCCAAATACTTGAATGGTATTGGATGATAAAGTCATGAATACACTGTGGAAGATTATACTGGTTACGTATACCACTGTATCCTAAAGTGACTTTTCTTGATTTGACTGTTTCGAGATAAACCTCGAGATTGGAAAATCTTAAACAAGGAAGATACTTGTTATTGGGCCTGACAAGACAGACATTGGATGAATGGGCTTTGGGCTTGTGTAGATAGACACGAGTCCATACACCTAACTGATTTTGGTTTATGTGAGACCAATAAGCATGAGGAAATATTTTAAAAACCTTTGGTAAAAGAATTTTGCGATTAAATTCATTTTGGAATTTAGTTGCAAATTCATTTGACCTAGAGATCTGTATGTTAATCTCAAGAAAAATCTGATATTTGAAAATAAAGAAATAAAGAAAAACATGAAGGAATTGTTTTTCATTTTTCTTATTCTTTGATATCTTTGGCTGCTTGATTTAGAGATGATCAAAGGATCATTGAGATACTTAATTGAAGATAGAGATAACCAATCTCTTTTGAGGATTGTCAAAATCTCGATGAGGGTATTCATGAGATTGACGTTTGAAAATAACATAGAGAGAAAACATCTCTATGCAAGATATTTAGAATCTCAATGAGGTTATGCATGAGATCAAACTTGTAAAATTCACAGGTAGAGTGAAATCTTAAAAGAAGATCAATGCAAGACAGTGGATAATAAATCCATTGGGAAGTCTGAATTAAAGGCATAGCCTTTGTCACAGACTGAAGACCTTCTCTTGTTAGATCAGTGACTGTGTTAGCACTAATCCAATGAGAATTGGAAGAAATCAAGTTTTTGATTTATGTCTTATAACATGTCCTAAATTCAGAAGTTATCTGATTTAGACACATTTTGGGAAGACTCAGGGAGTCATTGAAAGAAATGTCATAAAAGACACGAACAATAGGATAATTTGGACCAACTTGAATTGGAGGAAGACTTCTTGGGAGAGAAGCTCCTTCAAGGATCCAATGTTCTGAGGGAGTGACCTGATCCCATTGAATTGTTCGGTGTACAAATTCATTAGTTTTCTGGTCAATGATTTCAAAAAGGATGGTGTCTCCTTTTTCATTAGTTTGAAGAGCTATAGGGCTCAAAGGAGGTTTTATTGCTCTATACATGATCATATAGATTAGAGCAAATAGTTCAACTTCTTTTACCAAATCAAAGTTGTTGGACTGACAAGAGATCGAGAGTGTCTCGAGGACATTTGGGTCGCACAGAGACATAGAGAAGTTAGGGTAACAATTGAAGAAAACTGGACTGAAAGAGAGTGATGACTCTGCAAATTCAAACAGAGTGTCACAGAATTTGTTATGGCTACAATTGCAAAGTGCAACTGAGTCATAAGAATCAAACCTGGTTAGAGGTTTCAGGGCTGTGTGAATTAAACCTAATTGAAAATTTTTATGAATTTCTTTAATTAAGGAATTGCATGGTTTAATTACTAAGCACTGTTTGTGAAAAATGAAATTAAGGAAACACATATCGAGCTTGATATTGTTTCTCTCAATAATTTCATATTTGAGAATGAAAGGAGGCTGAGATTCAGTTCCTATTTTGAATGTGATAATGCCATAAGATGTAACTTTAAAAGGATGAATTGTAGCAAAACATGATATACCAATTAGGGTTTGGGTCATGCTTTGGACTCGCAAGAAATCCATTTTGATACAGACCTTATAGGCATTAGTCCAATTATCTTGTATAGCTAATCTAGGAATGTTAGCCATAGACAAGATATGAGTATTCACAATAGGAATTAATCCTTCATAAAGATCAGCAAACTCAGCAAATGAATCAATAAGAGCCTTACATCGAATGGTAAGATCTTGATTGATACAGAGGTGGATTTGATAAAACCAACGCTGATGCTTTGCTTGATTAATGTTATTTAAACATTTTTGAGAAATTTGAACAATATCAGAAGAAGATGAGAAATCAAACTTCGGAGATTGAATCTGATTTTGATTTAAAATCACTATCTCAATCTTGATATCATTTTCTTCGTATTGATTGACAAGAATAGAAGATCCTAAAGATCTTTTAACTCTGTCAAAATTTAGTTTGTGTTCATAAAAGAATTTTATGAACTCAGAGTTTACTCTGAAATTGAGATTTGCTGTAATGTGAAGAAACTTGTGACGCTGGTTAGTTTCAACACATTTATCATCATTATTTGATGCAAAGAATTCTGAAACAGAAATATTGTTCAGATTAGAAAGCTGAAAATCTTTATCAATTTGTTCAAAATCTGAATTGCTAAGAACTTGTATACACATGTTCTTAATGGGTTTAGACATAGCTGCAAATTGAATTGGTTGTTCCAATTTGCAAGTCTTTTGGGCTTTGCCAGTCTTTTGGGCCATTGCACAGGTTTGTGCATAATGACCTGGACGTCCATACTCATAGCATATGGGCTTTGAGTTCTTTTTAGACAAGTTGGGAGACTTGGGCTTATGTTTCTTATGCCTTTTGGGCGGACTATAATAACGATCATAGTCCTTGGGCTTAAGAGGTTCTGGTCCATAAGGACGTTTGGACTTAAATTTTCGGGCTGGATGAGACCGATAAAGAAGTTTGGAATGAGATGGCTGCTGATGAGAGATTTGAACTTCATCAGATCCAATTGAATTACAGGAGTCATCGACTTGTCGAAAATAACTGTTATTTTGTTTCTAAAATTGATTGCAAAGCTGCAAAGCACAACTTTTAATGGAAAGGATGATATCTGCAAATGATAACATGTCATAGGGGATATCACCGAGATTATTTGCTGTTAATCTGTTTTGGCAGATCTTAGCAAATTTTGAAGGAAGACAAGAAATAAATTTCTGCTTCCAAATTGGATTATTAGAATCAGATTGATTCTTAATTTGTTTAAGAAATAAATATTTGTAAAACCAAAAATGACTTAACGTCGGACATTTGAGGTTTGATAACAAAGTTTTAGTATCATTGTTTGTATTAGAAGTATCCACAAAAAGTTCCAAGATGCAGAAGATCAATCTATGAACTGCATATGGACTGACTAAACCCTTAGATTTAGTTTTTCTGGGATTTTCTAATAATTGGTTTTGTTTGTGCTTAGGATAAATATCTCACCATTTCTTGAGTATTCCAGAAAATCCATCGATGAGTAGTCTTGCTATTGTAGTTTCAGGTTTCCCTTGACTACGATAAACAGAGGCTATCATGATCATTTCATGGAGTAACTCAATCGTATTTTCTACAGAGAGACCATCTATATTCCATGTATAGAGGTACTTTGTAGAAATTAATGCATTTATTTGAAGAGGTGTTCCTTCAAATTGCATATTAATTTTTGAATTTGAATTTTGATTGTGAACTATGCCAGGTTTAGCATTGACTTCATATTGACAATAAGTCAAATGATGATCTAATTTAATGCTAGAAGGTTTAGCATATTTCAACAGATTGATATCGTATTGAATATAATTCAAACGATCTAGTTCAATCATTGGATCAAAATTATTAATAAAATTATCTTTATCTTTAGCAGAGACAGTAGTAACATTTGGTTTGTTACTAGTAAGAGCTGCTAATTTGCAATTAGTGTTTTGAAGTATTTGTTGTTGAGGGGTTAGAACATTATGTTCTCCATCAGTAGGTACTTTGTACAATACTGATTTTGATTCAAAGGGTTGGTTATGAGTCAATTGAGTATTAATCAATTGATCATTCTGACTATGACACTGATCAATATTACACTGATCTGTGATCAACACAGTAGCCAACAAATTAGTATCGTTAGGTTGTATAACTCTACTAATTTCTTTGAATGAATCCTCAACATTCTGAGTAGATGGAGAAGCAATATGAAGTGCTTCGTTCAATGGTAGAACAGATTCTTTAACCGTATTGGTTTCTGTTGGATACCATTGCTTTGTAGTTTTAATAGTTAAAACATGAATCTGAGGTACATGAATATTGAAATACCAATCTAAGAATGGTATATTGGTTTGTAATTGTTCACAACAATCATAGAAAGGTTTGTTGAGTGCAAATCTTTCTGTTTCTGTTGTTTGTGATTGAAATTTCAATCGTCTTTCTGTGTTTTCTAGAGATAAGAAATCTCTTTTGATGAACTCTTTGTCTACCTTAAAAGGTGTAGACAAACTAGACAGACAACCTATACGAGGCAGAAACTTCATTTCTGACTTAGTTAAGGATTGGATAGGAGAATGATCCTCCATCTGAGGTTGAGCGAGTAACTCGATATTGTGTATGAGTTGCTCAGTCTGAGAAAACTGGGTTGTTTCACTCAGGCTAGCAAGACTTGTTTGAGGAAGAACTTCAGGAGGTGTAGAAGTTCTTAAACCTTGAAGTTGCTTAAGACCCTTGGTCTGTGCTCTGGTAGTCTTAAAAGACTTCATTCTGGTTATCTGGATATGATAATCTGAGATTGAAAAGGAGCAGGTCTGAATTAGTGTGATTCATATATGCTTACAGAAAGGCTAGGATTGAAGATCGTGTGATGTGACACTGGATCTTAATTGATTAACTTAATCCAAAATGGATTCTTGTTTCAAATTGTTTGAAATTGAATTTGAAGTTTTCAGTTTGAAGAGAAAAACAGAGATTAAAAGACTTCACTTTGATAAAGTCAATCGATCGATCTAGCTCTAAGACAGTTTCCTGTTTTACACTTAGAGAGGACCTAGAAGATCTTATCAGAGGTTGATCCTTCTTTTAAGTGAAGGTTTTGATAAGAAAAGAAAACAATTTAGTTTTCTAAGAACATCAGAAGGTATGTAACCTTATTGAATGACACCATTTTGATCTAGGATTCATTAGAATATACGATCGGGATTTCAATTTAAGAAGATGATTTCAAGTAAATCTAATTTTGAAAATTCAAAATTCTGTTCTTAATACCTAGATATCATGATAATTGCAGGATCTAATATCTATAAAAATCTAATGATAAATCTAGAATAAATCTTGAAAACAAAGACAAACTTACTTCAATTTAATTTGAGGATGGGAGTTGGGTATACTGCATCCGGACCACCTACAGCTGGAACACCTAATTTGAATGGGACCACCTAACCACGATCACTCCTTCTGCGTTCACCATGGCGACTTACACTTGGATCTGGCTCCTAACGGCTGACCAACACTCTTAGGCTTACCAACGCTATCAACGGCTGACCAATGATACCTTAGACAACCAAAAAAAGTAACCATTTTTGAAGTACAATTTGTTACCTTTACAAAGTATTTACATTCTTGAAGCAGATTTGTTACATTTACAAAGTGTTGACTATGGGAGGTCATGTATACACAAGAAAAGGTGAAAATCATTACTGAAATCCTATCTAGAATGTGTGTGACTACTGCTCCGATTGAATTTTATTTGTTACATTCTTTTTTGCTTCATTAGGTGTTGTCTATATTCTAGTTCATTGTGCGATTGGAGTTGAATCATCATTTCCACTTGTAATTTTGTTAGAATAAATATTAAACCTCCTTTGTTTCACTCCTCTCTCAATACTTGGTGTGATTGGAGTTGAATTGTCATGTCCATTTCTTCATTCTTGATTCTCGTTTGACAATGAACTGAGTGCTTTTCGGAAACATTGTTTATGACTGGTCAGTGCTTCCCTAGGGAAGTACTTGCACATTAAATTTTCCGTAAATTATCACACACAATTTATTCAATAATATTTGATGATTATTTATTTATTTATTTTTGAGAAAGAAGTAAATATTTGTAATTAAGGCGTTGAGACGAAGGCGAGGCGGACAGGCCTGAGAATGCCTCAGGCTTGAGGTGAGGTGGACACCTCACTTCACTGAGGCGGTCTTAACATTTTTTATAATAAATTGAAATATATTAGCATAGTAGTATACATCATCATTTTGATAACTATCATAAGCAAATATTTACAAAAAGTGACAACTATCTAAAATCAAAGTATTTTTTAAAGATTTTTTTTATAATAAATTGAAAATATCAGCATAGTAGTATACATATCGAAGTAGGCTATGAAAAATCAATATTAATGTTAATCACATATTGATCAAAACATGGTATGTTTTCTCCAAAAATAATATAAAGTGTGACAAATTTATCAAAACTTAAAAATGTTTTATCTTGTTTTTATCAAATTGATCAAATATTAGAACAAGAAACATAAAACCTTATTATAGAGTGGGTTGCAACCTCTTTTTACTGCAATTGAGCTGGCTATAACCAGTTTTAGGCTGAGGTGGACTCCTCATTTCACCGCACTGCATTGCCTCACTTTGAGGCAAAATTTTGTAAAAATGCCTTAAGGCGCGTGTCAGGACTCAAGGTCAGAGGCCTTCCTAATGGTCTCAAAACTCAATGTTCCCTTTTGAAAAGTGCCCAAATGCTTAGCATCTATATTATAGGGGGAAGGTTTGAGCTCTTGACTGTGAGGACGTGTTGCCTCCATTGCATAGTCGGGCCAGACTGTACCGCTAGCATTTTTATTGTTTTCTTTGCATTGCTTTTCAACTTCAAACTTGTATTTCCATCGATCGATAGCATCGAACTAGTCTTGAGCAACGTCCTTCCGGACGTTCCTCCCCATTGTAATCTATTGAATGTGAATGAGAGCTTTTACTGACTATTGTGCATTGTTATATTGTTTACAGATTGATATTGTGCATTCTCAAGTTAATATTTGTGTCCGTCAAAGTAACTACTCATAGGCTTACTAGTGAATTGGATAGCTAGTGCCGCACGGATTACTAGTCCGTGACAGTTGGTATTAGAGCCAGAGCTTGTTGAATACAAACCAGGATGCAAGAAATAAATGAGCGCCTTAGCGCTATGGAGGAACGACAGGTCAGTCGAATGCATAGACTGGAAAGCAGAATGGACCAGTTGAACACTTTGGGAAAACAGATTAGTCGGTTGGATGGACTCTTTTCACTGGCAGACATAGTGGATTCACTGGCTGAGCACGTTGATAACTTAGAGGGACGAACAGTCGCAATGGAAGAGTCGCCTCACCCCACAGCTCAGGTGATGAGTGACTTCCAATTACAGTTGGAGGACTTATTTGCAAGGGTTGGGTTGCTAACCAAGGCCACTGGGACGACTGATCACCCTAGGATGAAAGTACCCGAGCCAAAGTCATATGCTGGGGCACGAGATGGGAAGGAGTTAGAGAACTTCTTATTTGATCTGGAGCAGTATTTTCGCGCGGTGAACCCCGAATCAAAAGAAGCCAAGGTTACCATGGCGACCATGTACTTAGCAGGTGATGCTAAACTATGGTGGATAACCAAATATGCAGATATGGAAGAAGGTCGCATCCTTATTAGAACTTGGGCAGACCTCAAGAAGGAACTCAGAAATCAATTCTTGCCTGAGAACACTGATTTCTTAGCAAGGAGGAAGCTCCACACCATCAAACAGACAGGCAATATTCGAGACTATGTCCGACAATTCTCAACTTGCTTGCTAGATATTCGAGACATGTCTGAAAAGGACAAAGTTTTCTATTTCATGGAACAAGCTCAGCCACTTCTACAAGCAGAATTGCAAAGGCAGAAGGTGACAGATATTACAAGTGCTATTGCGGCAGCAGAAAGGTTTAGCGATTATATGCCCATGACTGGATCCACTTCGCTCAATCACTCCACAGCTAGAACTGGCAGTACCAATTCAAGCTCAGGGTCGAATGCTCGCTCACCTCATCAAAATTGGGGAAACTCAAGTCAGAACCGAGGAAACTATAATTCACGGCCGTCCAACCAGAATTGGAGTTCCAACAAAAATTGGAATGCCAGCTCTAGCAACTCAAATTACAACAACAAAGGAGGGCAAAACTACTCTGGACAGTGGAGACCATCTACCCCTGCCCCATGCATTCTTTGCAATAGCAGAGATCACCCAACAGGAAAATGTCCATCCAAACCAGCTCTACACTCATTAATGTCACTGCTTCAAGCAGAGCCTTTTAACCCGACCGCATCGAGCTCGAACCCCACCAACAGTGAGACCTCCCAAATGGGAGCTCTACGCAAGCTCAATGCTGTCAAAGGAGAAATGTATGAGCACCCACACAAGAAGGCTTTACAATACATCGACATCACTATCAATGGGTTCCCTTCCCAAGCATTGTTGGATTCCGGAGCGACAGACAATTTTATTGCCCCAGATGAAGCTAGACGTGTGGGTCTGAACTTAGAAGGAGATGTGGGTAAGTTGAAAGCTGTCAACTCTGAGGCAATCTCTATTAATGGTATGGCTAGAGCTGTGCCACTACAGGTTGGTCCATGGAAAGGAAGATCAAACTTCTTGGTCGTTCCACTTGATGATTTTAAGGTGATTCTTGGCCAAGAATTCTTCCGAGGAGCTGCAGCAGGACCATTACCTTTCATGGACTCCTTGGGGTTTTTCGGACCCATACTACGCATTGTACCAACCTCAATTCGACCAACAACTCATGATAGAATATTGTCGGCGCTCCAAGTCAAGAGGGGCTTGGCCAAAGGAAAAGATACATACTTAGCTATGGCAAAGCTAGAGATGGAAGATGATACTAGCAAAATTCCTGAGGAAGTTGCCCAAGTTATTGCTGACTTCAGCGAAGTGATGCCGGATGAATTGCCAAAGAATCTATTTCCCAGCCGGCTCATTGATCACGAAATTGAGTTAGTCCCTGGTGCCAAGCCACTCGCACGTAGTCCATATCGCATGAGCCCTCCAGAGCTGACCGAATTGAGAACATAACTAGATGGCTTGTTGGAGTCAGGATTCATTTGGCCCTCTAAAGCACCTTATGGGGCACCTGTTCTTTTTCAACGAAAACATGATGGCAGTCTTCGCCTTTGTGTTGATTATAGAGCCTTAAACAAAGTCACTATAAAGAACAAATACCCACTGCCGCTCATTGCAGACTTATTCGACCAACTTGGATCCGCCAGATACTTCACAAAACTCGACTTGAGATCAGGTTACCATCAGGTCCGCATTGCTGCTGGTGACGAATCCAAAACTGCTTGTTCTACTAGATATGGGTCATATGAGTTCCTAGTAATGCCCTTCGGCTTGACCAATGCTCCAGCTACATTTTGCACCCTTATGAATGGCCTGTTCCGTCACCTTCTGGACAAGTCTGTGGTTGTCTATCTTGACGACATTGTGGTTTATAGTGGGACTATAGAAGAACACCGACATCATTTGCGAGAAGTGTTCCAAATCCTTAAGGATAATCATCTCTTTGTCAAGAAGGAAAAGTGTTCATTCGGCCAGACCCAGATCAATTTCTTGGGCCAATGTTATTGGCAATGGCAAGATTCTGATGGACATGGAGAAAGTCAAGGCAATCCATGATTGGAACTCTCCTAAGAACGTGTCTCAACTACGTTCTTTCCTTGGACTCGCAAACTATTATCGTCGCTTCATAAGGGACTACTCTAAGAGAGTTGTTGCCCTGACAAATTTGTTGAAACAAGACCGAACATGGGAATGGGATAGGCAATGTGAAGCTTCATTCCAAGACTTGAAACTGGCTGTGATGAAAGATCCAGTATTGGCCTTGCCAGACATCACCAAGCCCTTTGAAGTACAAACAGATGCATCTGACTATGCCTTAGGGGGAGTTTTACTTCAAGATGGTCACCGGGTAGCATATGAGAGTCGAAAGTTGAATGATACAGAGTCTCGTTACTCAGCTCAAGAAAAGGAATTGCTAGCCATTGTACATTGTTTACGGGTGTGGAGACACTACCTCTTAGGGTCTCAAGTCCTTGTTAAAACGGATAATGCTGCAGCAAGCCATTTCCTTACTCAGAAGATGCTAACCTCCGAGCAATCTCGATGGCAGGAAAAATTAGCAGAATTTGACTTAGTATTGGAATACAAGCCAGGGCGCACTAACAATGTAGCTGATGCACTCAGTAGAAGGGTAGACCTTGCAGTGCTAACCCATACTGGTCCGAGTCACACCATCTTGGAGAAGATCAAAGTAGGCCTACATACAGATCCACAGGCGAAGGCGATTACAGAGTTGATCAAGCAGGGCAAAACTCGACGGTTCTGGATGAAAGATGGAGCAATACTCACAACTGGTAATCGCCTCTATGTTCCGAGAACTTCGGGTTTGAGAAAAGAACTTTTGAGAGAATGCCATGACACCCATTGGACGGGACATCCAGGTTGGAAACGAACACATGCATTGCTAGAAAGGGGGTACTATTGGCCGCAGATACAGGAGGATGTAATGGCCTATGTTCGAACCTGCCTTATTTGCCAGCAAGATAAGGTTGAAAGAGATCGACCAGTAGGCTTACTAGAGCCTCTGCCTGTTCCAACTCGTCCTTGGGAAAGTGTTTCCATGGACTTCATTACGGGGTTACCGAAAGTGGAGGATTTCAGAAGTATCTTTGTAGTTGTCGACCGATTCTCAAAGTATGTGACATTTGTGCCAACCGGACTGACTTGCACAGCCGAAGATACGGCGCAGTTTTTCCTCAAGCATGTCGTGAAGTATTGGGGACTGCCCGAAAACATTGTTAGCGACCGTGATGCTCGCTTCACAGGAAAGTTTTGGAAGGAGTTGTTCAAGCTCTTGGGATCCAAACTTAATATGTCAACAAGCCAACATCCCCAATCCGACGGACAGACTGAGCGCTTTAACTCTATGCTTGAAGAATACCTTCGTCATTTTGTAAGTGCAAACCAGAAAAATTGGGTGGGACTACTTGATGTTGCACAATTCTGTTTCAACTTACAAAAGAGCTCAGCTACTCACTCCAGCCCCTTTCAGTTAGTCACCGGTCAGCAACCATTGACACCACATACAGTGCTGACCGGATACCAAGGACCCAGCCCAAGAGCTCTTGAATTTGTCAAAGCCTGGCAGAAAAACATTGAAGTTGCTCGAGCCTATCTTGAGAAAGCCTCCCGTCACATGAAGAAATGGGCGGACAAGAAACGACGAATCGATCATTTTGAAGTCGGGGACTTGGTATTGGTGAAGTTAGATATGTTCAACAAGTATAAAAGGACGGCTAGAGCACACAACAATCTGTTTCGCAAGTATGAGGAACCGGTACAGATTATTGAGAAAGTAGGCAAAGTCTCCTATCGCGTTAAGTTACCACATTGGCTCCGTTTCACCCACCCTGTCTTCCATGCAAGTAACTTGAAATCCTACCATGCCGATGCCGCTGATCCCACCAGAAATGTATCTACCCGAGCATTGCCTAAGCATCCTACTAAGCCAGATCGAGAAGTGGAAGACATCTTAGCTGACCGTCGCATCAACAACACAGGCCCGGATAGAGAGTATTTGGTCAGGTGGCAGGATGAACCTCCTTCAGAGATCAGTTGGGAGCCAGCCGAGCATCTACTGCCATACCTCTCAAAGCTGGAAGAGTACTTGGAAAAGTTCGCTGCGAGGGCGTCAGCGAATTGAGTGTGGGAGAGTGTCAGGACTCAAGGTCAGAGGCCTTCCTAATGGTCTCAAAACTCAATGTTCCCTTTTGAAAAGTGCCCAAATGCTTAGCATCTATATTATAGGGGGAAGGTTTGAGCTCTTGACTGTGAGGACGTGTTGCCTCCATTGCATAGTCGGGCCAGACTGTACCGCTAGCATTTTTATTGTTTTCTTTGCATTGCTTTTCAACTTCAAACTTGTATTTCCATCGATCGATGGCATTGAACTAGTCTTGAGCAACGTACTTCCGAACGTTCCTCCCCATTGTAATCTATTGAATGTGAATGAGAGCTTTTACTGACTATTGTGCATTGTTATATTGTTTACAGATTGATATTGTGCATTCTCAAGTTAATATTTGTGCCCGTCAAAGTAACTACTCATAGGCTTACTAGTGAATTGGATAGCTAGTGGCGCACGGATTACTAGTCCGTGACAGCGCGTCTGCACCTTGACTACACTGATCTGGAGTACTTCACTTTTTGGCGGTATTTATCATTCACTTATGAGACCCGAAACTCTTGAAGAATCTTAACAAAGTATTAACATTCTTGAAGCAGATTTGTTACATTTACAAAGCATTGAAATCCTATCTAGAATGTGTGTGACTACTGCTCCGATTGAATTTTATCGATCAGAGTTTCCACGTGAGGTAGCCGGATATTAAATCATCCTTAGCATAAAGAACAAGAGTAAAAAAAATCATGAAGAGCAGTCGTTTCGCAAACACTTTGAGTTCAATTTTCTTCCATGGGAAGTTCTGGACTAGAAACAAAACTACAAGCATAAGGAATTTTTTCCTTACACGCCAAAGTGTTTCTCCAGGAATAAAATGTAGAAATAGAAGAATGATTGTCAGGAGAGAACCACGAACAACCCCGATGACCTTAATTGGTATCATGAACCCACTGCGACCAACAGGCAGTTTCTTCAGCTGCTCCTCTTCTGTCATACCAGGTTCATTAAAGAGGCCCCAGGCGAGTGACAAGCGAAATACATTACCAAAACAGAGCAAAACATGGTTACTTATGGGGATTTGACCAGAAAAAATTGCTGCTACCAAATTGAGAATGAATCCAGGGATGTTCACGACTAGTTTGGCTTGGGTAGATTTGATGAAATTGATATAATAGTACCTCAAGAACTTGAGTGCTATGACTAATGAAGTGAATTTATCATCCAGAATCAAGAAATCGGCTCTTTCCTTAATCACCTCAGCGCTACCAAGTTGCAGTGAGAACCCAACGTCAGCTTCTTCCAATACATGGACATCAGTTTCATGTCTTCCAATGAATGCAACAACCTCATCATTCCTTTTTAGGTACTCCACCAGCTCACTTTTATCCACTGATGAGGAGGATCTCACCATCACACACATTTTTCTGACCATTTCCATTTTTCTCATCTCATCTGAGCAGTTTCGAAAGGCTTCAGCTTCCACAACCACTTCATCTTCGTTCTGATTCGGTTTGACTATCCCACATTCTCTTGCAACCTTTACTGCATTCAAGGCATCATCTTTCGACCAAACCATTATGACTTGGACTCCTATGTTTTGAAGAGAGTTCACACTCTTTCTCACTGAGGGACCTAAACCCACAATTCCTAGCAAAGTTAGATCATTTTTCTCCTCATCTAACTCCCCTCCTGTTCTTCCACCATGATCTTCTTCAGCTTCTCCAGTATTGGATTGTTCTTCTCTGCCATCGTCTTTAACTTGAGCTTCTTCATTAGACTCGGCTCCTATAATATGCCTATGAGCAAGAGCAACACAGATAAGGCCATTAGCCTTCATATCACCAATAACTTGTTCAAGTTTGACCCTTGTATCTACATCCAGGGGTTTCTTCGTTCCACCCTTTTCATGGTAGTTCGAACATTTAGACAGTATCTTCTCCGCATCACCTCTACAATGAAGGTATCTTGCTCTCTCCGCATTGTTCTCTTTCCTTGTGAATGCCCAAGAAATGTTCTCATCTGATGAATCAAAATTTTCAATTATGTAAGTTGACATCAATTCTGTTTCGCTTACACCCAACTCATGCTTGCCCCACGAAGAAAGTATTTCCTCAGTTGGGCTAACAACAGATGCATTCGGGTTTTGCAAACACACAGCCAACTGTAATGCTTCAAGAAAACCTGCCTGAGTTTCAGAGACGACATTCGTGATGATATCTCCATTTAGTCTGAACTCGAGAACCTCCATGTGATTCTGCATGAGAATGCTTTCTTCATCAGTGACAATGGTAGTTACCCTCCCTGCTATCATCCAATCAACCGTGTTTGAACTCTCGTTTTTCAGAACTTGATCAATTCCTCTCCCAAATTTGGATTTATATATAGGACTGGACCAGATGAGATCCGCGAGAATGTGAAGTAAATATTTGATTGTTGCTGCATACAATGCTAGTACCATATCAATCAGAGAATCTTCATCGCTTGATCTTCCAAGTAAACATCGCACTAGCAATATTAAAGGAATTATAGGCACAGAGAACAGGCCAAGTGTTTCTCTAAGTGAGAGTAACCTTTTGAAATGGATTTGGAGAGGCTTGTGGGTACCTGGATCAAGACTCGTCACAGAGTTCATTGTCTTGCCCCATGATGACTGTTCACCCACACAAGTAACAACCATGTAAACCCAACCACGAGAGACCTTCCCACCAAACAGCATGAATGGGTTTTCTTGGTTGATCTTTGTAGTTGTGCCCTCCATTGGCAAGTAGCCACCATCAAGGAACAAACCATCAGAGGGAATCAAACTGCCCTTTCTGAGTTGTACAATGTCGCCCACCACCACGTCACAGAGGGAGATGCATTTCCGTTGCCCATTTCTCACAACTCTAACTTGAGCTTTGACATAGTCTTTCAACTTGTGATCTGGGTGACGACGACGTGCTATCTCTGCTTGTACAACTGCAACGCAAATAGTTACTAGAAAGATGGCCAAAGCAAGAACCCACCACTCTTGTGGCCCATGTTTTTTGAACTTTATCGACAAATTGAATGCTTGAGATACCCAGACATTCAAGCATGATTTACTAATCATGGCTTTGAGTAGATATGGGAAAAACGCTCTTTTGTGACTCGAGTGGAAGGTGTTTGAACCAAATAAGCTGATTCGTTGATAAAGATCTGAAGCGGTTCCATTGATTCCATATTGCCTATCTGATTGTAGTGCCTTGACTACCCCTTCAACTCCTCCAAATTGATTGTTTAGACTCTCATAGTTCCTCTCCATGGAAAGTTTTTGAATGCCTTCCAGGTCGAGTCCAGAGAATCTTGTATCGTTATCAATAGGAACAACAATCTCGACTGTTTGAGGCTGTTGGTTCTTCTTGCTTTTTTTCATTATTTGAATGAACCACCGAACATGCAGGAGAAAAATGGTTGTGAAAATTTCTGTCATCTTCGCCAATTCAATGCTTGCATTGTTCATTTTCTTGCCAAATTCTGTGGCTTCACCAACAGATGTAATGAGCATTCGAGTTGCTTCAACTTCAATGAGATCTGAACCCATGTAGTATGTTTTCTCCGGTTCTAGAGATAGGCCATCAGCTGGCACCTGATCTCCTCTTTTTAGCAGTACAACATCACCAACGACCACTTCGTGAGCTGGAATCTGCAGCGTCTGTCCATCTCTTACAACATTGCTTTTGAGTTTATCGGTTTCATTCAGCAGCTTCTCCCAATTTTTAACACGGGGGTATATGTGAAGCTCGAATCCCAAACACACTGCGGTTAGGCCAATGAGCGTCAGTATCAGGATGGCATCTTGAAAAAAGCAAACAGCCGAGACTAGTGTGATAACCGGAAACATGGTGAGGAACCATTGAGTTGTTAGGCAGAAACCAACAAAGGATTCACTCACACGCTTACGCGGCTGGTTCTGCCACAAGTAGGCATTGGAACCAAATGTATGACGACGACGACGAAGATCATTGGCATCTCCTGGGATACCTGTCACCGTGTTACTACCAAGAAGTTGAGCCATTTGGTCCACTCCTCCAACTTCATCAAGATAGTCATAGTTCCTATCCTTCACCATATTTGCGAGTTTACAGAAATCTACTTTGATATTCCAACTCTCAGGATCATCATCATCATCATCATAATCCAGCTCATTTTTTAGCCTAATGGAGGGGGCATCAACAAATTGTGTCTTAAATGGACCAAGGTTAGCATCAAGGGGACGGAAACTACCCTTGCGTTGTCTCAAGTGGCTCCTGGAAAGGGATGAACTATAAGATGAAGAAGAAGAAGAAGACATAGGTAGGAGTGGGAGTTTGAGCAGGTTGATCAGACAAAAGGAAATGGAGACAATATTTCTTTCATTTGAGACTTGACAATACAAATGCTTTCGAGATCTTAATAAGACAAGAAGATGAGCCAATGCCATAACAAGTCAACTGTTGGAGCTTCACGAATGGTATTACTTGGTCATAAATTTAAACTAAATAATGGTGTTAACTTACTCCTGACCGATGCACATTGGATTTTAGTAGAAACTTTCTGCAAGTTCTCATATTCATAGGATTTACCAAATCAGGCCTGAATATTGTAATTCATGCCCGAATGCTACAA
Source organism: Berberis thunbergii (assembly GCA_003290165.1). Taxonomy (NCBI): domain Eukaryota; kingdom Viridiplantae; phylum Streptophyta; class Magnoliopsida; order Ranunculales; family Berberidaceae; genus Berberis; species Berberis thunbergii. The sequence goes on along the minus strand of QNQO01007362.1, from coordinate 51,820 downwards.
TATTGTTGCCACTTAATATCCTCTGCGTTGTAATTCTTGCCCGAAGGCTATATAACTTACCATATAGGGTTTATCAAACTAGGTCCGAAGGCTACAATATTATTGCCACTTAATATCGTTGTTGCCTCTATCTTGCAGGGAGACTTGCTTTCGCTCTGGTCCGTTGTCTCAACCTTGCATGAAAATGGCTTATCTATGGCGAAGCACATGTGCTTCTAATAATCATGAAAACTCATAAAACCTTAACTGGTGAACCTCGAACCTGCGACCTCTCACAAGGAGAATTGATGTCCGATCAACTGAGCTACAATTGGTGGACAACTGTTAATATTAATAATGTTACCGTCCAATTGCTTAGCTGAAGCAGACTACTGTGAAGACTAAATAGTGTCGATGAGGAGCAAACAAGCAAAAGAGAGTACGACCGCCTCTATAAATCGATCTATGTCTAATCGAAATCTTATTGTGCGATTGGAGAAATCAATCTCCGTTGAAATCGTCTTGTGCGATTGGAGGGGATTGAAAAAAATCGATCTTTGTCAAAATCATTTTGGGCAATTGAGAAGGCGGAGAAGTGAACTTGCGAAGGTTTGCGAAGGGTTTGCAATTTTATGTATATTTTTATTTTATTATCTATGAGAGGGGGCAATCTAAAATTTTAAAAGGGGGCAAGATTGCAAATATTGTTAATTTAGTGAAATTTCTTAAAAAGCTAGGGGGGCAATTGCCCCCTTAGCCATAAGGTAGATCCGCCCATGGATAGTGGTACGGGTGGGTAAAAATTGATTTAAATTCGGTTAATCGACCAAATCGGTTTTCAAATTCGGTTCGGTAACCGAATCAAAATATAAGTAGAAAGAAAATAATTTAAACCGAACCGAACCGATTATAAACGGTTCGAAATCGGTTTACGGTTTTTAACCGACCGATTTATAACTGAATCGACCGATTAATTAGATATATATAAATAACTAAATAACAAGTATGTGTCAATACTTGATTAGTGCAACAAATGCACTGCAGTCCACCTTGTTGCACTGAATCACCCCTCTTCTCTCAAAGTTTTCAATTTTGGGCTAAAAATTAGGTCTGTAAAAAAATTGGGCATGTTTTAATAAAAATCTTTCAAGTGTTTGAGCCCGAAAGTTCGGCCCAATCGAACCGAACCGATCCGAAATTCGGTTCAACCGAATTCATCGGTTTACAAATACAAAATTCGATTTCGATTTGGGTTTTGGGCAAACCGAATGAAATCGATTTAAGGCTCAAATCTGAACCGAACCGACATTGCCCACCCCTAGATAGTTGAACCATTTCATAAGAAATTTGCTAATTCTAAGGGGCGAGGAACCTCACCCTCGCGCGTTTCCTCGCTGCCTAGAAGGTCTCTAAGAAATTAGAGGGAAACGTTCTTTTTTTTTTTTCTTTTTTTTGTTTCTGGAGTGGTCAATTCTTGGTGTGATTGAGAATTGAATTGCCATGACCATTGATGTGTTATTTTAGTAGCAGCAACTTAATACCCTACTTTTGTGATTGTAGTATAGAATAAGTAGTGATCGTTCAGAATTAGAGGGTTTGTCAATTAATACTAAGACTAGCTAAAAGACAACTAACAACCTAATTAAGTAAATAATGGAGGATTGGATTTTCTAAGTTAAACAATGAAAATAACTACGAAAATTACTATAAATATAATAAAACTAAAGGGAAGGCAAATATGAGAAATTAGCTAAGGGTTTATCTCCACACGTTAAACATATGCTCATAAATCAATCTTCAATAATCATTTGCTAACTCATGAGAGACAATGCTCAAGATTAATCGTGATAAGCACTGCATTAATCTTATAATTTTCCCAAGTTCGTTGAATTAAACTAAGTGAAGCTTCCAAACTATTTTTATCATGCTATCTAATCAGGAATTGCAAGTTAGATAACAATCTAAGATCATTAAGTTTTGTGAAAAATATGAACACTGACTAGACAATTACAAGTATGATCAACATCTTGTTCTTACCTAGATTTTTACTTAACCTTACCCACGTTCATTGGCATTTACTACTTGTGAGTACAAGATTACAACAATTACGTGAAACTCTCTTATACTCTAGCTCCAGATCCTAGCAGGCTTACTAAGTTGGTCACCTTAACAAACATACAAAGAAAATTTATCTATAAAGCAGTTAAGTAAAACACAATCACTAATAGCAAGGAAGATTAAATTTAATTAATTCATAAAGCACATGTTTGAGGTTTCAAATCAACCCTTAATTAAGAAGAGTTTAGCTAGACATATTAATTATGTTCAAACAGTAATCCATAATCAATAATCAATAATCAAACTAAAATAAGTAAAGAAATTAGAAGAAACGTTGTCACCTGTGCGTGGTGGTACTGAGTGGATTGATGGGTTGTGAATAGGGATGGCAGTGGGGCGGATTTTCACGGATATCCGCCCCACCCAATCCGTTTGGGGCGGTTTTGGATATGGCTGAATGGGTTTTCGGGTGGCTTTGGATATCCAAAAAATATCCGTTCACTATTCGGGGCGGATACGGATTTGGCCATATCCGCCCCAAAAGCCCCGCGGATATCCGTTTAACCAACAAATTTACAAAAGTGCCCTTCGCCTATATAAAGGATCAACTGCTTTCAGAAATCACAATCCCTCCTCATTCGCTCCCTCACACCAATCGCTCCCTCACCCTCACCCTTACCGAACTCTCCCTCTCACTGTCTCACAGAGCACAAGCTCTCCCCTCCCACAGATCAGATCAGTCGAAAAAGATGAAGGGAAGATCTTCGGTTCAAGGGAAGATCACCGCACACCACCTCGCCCTCCCTCACGCCGCTCGGCCACGAGATCTGCCTCCCTGGACCCTGCTCCCTCACGCCGCGTCACTGCTCCCTCACGCCGCGTCATTGCTCCCTCGCAGAGAGATCTCCCTCTCACAGGAAATCGCCCCTTCTCCGAATCTCCTTCTCCTTCTCTGATCATAGCTTAGATCTGATCTGATCTGATCGATCAGATCAGATCAGATCTTGATCATCCGATCGAACAGATCAGATCTTGATCCGAGATCGAGATCGATCAGATCTGATCTTGATCCGAGATCGACTTGATCCGATCTGATTTCAGATCTCATCAGATCAGATCTAAAATCTAAAATCAGATCCAGAGATTGGTTTTTTTTGTATTTAAAAAAAAAATTTGTACGAATTCAGAATTTTTTGTACGAATTCATTGTAAATTGTAATTCAGAATTTTTTGTAATTCAGAAGTTTTTGTATTTTTTTTTTTACGAATTCAGAGATTATTTTTTTATTTTTTGTTATAATTTTTGTGCGGATTTGCGGGGCGGATATCCGTGTATCCGCACGGGGGCGGTTATGGATTTTGATTTAAAATTGCAAACGGATTTGCGGGGCGGATTGGGGATCCGATATTAGTGACGGATCGGGGATGGATTTGCTCAAATCCGCCCCAATCCGCCCCGTTGCCATCCCTAGTTGTAAATAGCGGTAAAAAAGAATTTAAATTCTCTGTTTTTCCTCTTCGCGATCTGCTCCTTCCTCACTTCTCAATCTTTGCTTCTGCTTCGTGTGCGTGGTTGTGGCTGATGGAAGTGACGAAAGGAATGGGGAGAGATGAAGACAACGACGACGTCGGGGACAGCGAGAGAGGGACTGAGACGAGGGTTTTATCTGGCTGGTGGAGGCGATCGGCCGAGAGAGAGATCAGGTGAGAAGGAGAGACTATGACGATGGGTGGCAATGATAATGAGTGGACAAACAATGAGGGAGGAGGTCGAGAGAGATGAAGACGGTGATGATGTCTATGTGGTTGTGATGGGAGTGAAACAAGGAGTTGTGTCTAGGGTTTGGCGAGGTTGTTGTTTCGAGGAGGAGGGTGATGAAGATGTTGGTTCGAGGATGAGGGTGATGATTGGATGGAGGCTGTAGATGGGTTCAGGACAAAAAGGCTATTGCTGGATGGGTGGAAGAGGAGGTTATGGTTGCAAGGAGACAAAGAGGTTGTGGATGGATTGCGAGGATGGGTGATGATGGGTGGTTGTGGTTGCAAGCGAGGATGAGGAGGCTATTGTTGGATGATTGCGATGAACAGTGGCAGAGATGGATGTTGGTGGTGGTGTAGCTGATGTCGCGAGGATGGGGGGCTGAGAATGGTTGATGGCTTGTTGCGGTTGCAAGCGTGGATGAGGAGGCTATTGCAGGATGGTTGTGATGAACAGTGGAAGAGATGGATGTTGGAGGTGGTGTAGCTGACGTTGCGAGGATGGGGGGGAGGGGGGGCGCGGAGGATGGTTGACGACTTGTTGTGGTTGCAAGTAGGGGTGGGCATCCCATCCCGCGATCCTGTCCCGATTTTTTCGGGTCTTAATGGGATTGAATAATTTCATCCCGATCTCGTCCCGATCTAGAATGGGATGGGATGGAATGAAGATTTTCAATCTCGTCCCGTCCCGAACTAATTTATTAATTATTAGTATTTTTATTTTATTATTTCATGGTGTATGTTGTTACAGATTATTATGGTGTATGTTGTTACTTCTGTTCATGGTGTGCACACTAGGGCCATTATTCACCCTGTCCATTATTCACATTATATATTTACATGGATGGTGCATCAATGAACAGCTTTGAACTGGATTTTCATACGAAGATGCATGCTGGATAGTGTGCAAAACGTATAGAAAATAGTGAGAAAACTGCCTCAAATTCGTGAGTTTAGCATTGTACAGCATGAAAGATAACCCACATTTCCTGATACAAGTTGGGCCAATTTGTTTGGGTGTTGGAGTCTGCTCTAAACCCACCCAATTCAATGACAGTTTCGCTCTATTGATTGCCTGCCCAATTCAGTCAAGTTAATCAATTGATTTTGTTTTGAATTTTTTCAATGAACACTGTTTGATTCGAATGCATGATTGCAACAACACAATTATGTGATTATTACACATAAAACTAGAATATTTTATTCCTTAATCATTTTATAAATCAATCAACTGTACTTTAAGCATTTTCAATAAAGATGTCGTATAAAATAAGAATGAAAAAACTTTGTAGCAATTTGATGTTCAGATTGAACCTAATTGCTTAACTATCAATTCGATCATACAATTCTCCAGATTAGCACGTTGATCTCATCCCGTCCCGTCCCGTCCCAAACCCGTTTGGGATGGGATGAGGTCGGGATGGGGTTTTTCCCATCTCGTCCCATCCCAATCTCGTATGAACGGGATGGGATAGGGATGGGTATATCTCGTCCCATCCCTTCCCATGCCCACCCCTAGTTGCAAGCGTGGATGAGGAGGCTATTGCAGGATGATTGTGATGAACAGTGAAGAGATGGATGTTGGTGGTGGTGTAGCTGATGTCGTGAGGATAGGGGGGCTAAGGATGGTTGACAGCTTGTTGTGGTTGCAAGCGTGATTGCTCCAGGGCAGGTATTGTCCATTTTATAATTGTTTTCTTCTCAGTTTCCTTCCTTGCGTGGTTTCCTTTTGCGCTCAGTATTTTTAAATTGAAAATTTGCTTCACTTAGCTTCTATTTTGAAATCTTGTAATTGAAAACTTACAAAAACATGAAAATAGCAATTAGTAGTATAATTAACAAGTAATACCCAAAAATACATATAAAAATATGGTACTAAAAATAGCCTAATTATGCTCCTATCATTATTTGTTCCATTCAATCCAAGTCATATGAGCTATTAATTATTTTTCTTTGACATTTAGTTGTTTAAGACCTTGAATATTCTTTTATTCTTTTATTCTTTGACACTCTTCTTTGATGAGATCCACCCCTTGTAGACCATCGAATGAACAATACACTCACATCATTGTCATTGGTCGTATGATCATATATACACAGGGGTCCTACCATTGTGAGTATATTCAATTAGTTCCATCCATTGACCTGCAAGTCTTCAATGAAACTTTGACAGTGTTATGGTGTCTTGAGTCGAATCTTTATCTCTCTATTAAGAAAGGATATATCCTTAGCAGTGGCCAAATCCAGTGCAGAAAGAAGCGGAATGTGGAATCTTTCATAAGAAATTAGAAGGAAATTTTCAATCGTCTTTGTTTTTGTTTCTGAAGTTGTCAATGTGATCCCAACTCTAATTTCGCCCTATAAGATGGGTTGGACTGATTCCTTCGTTTTCATTTTCTTAAATTGACAACTTGTCATTGCAGGAAACTGATCGAGCTAACAACGCGAACCTTCATGGTAACAGTAATAGTCACATTGGTCGTGCGTCTAATAACTTCAGGAAAAAAACAGATGAATGCAGGCTTATGTAGGCCATGATGAAGGTGATTGAAGACAAACCTTAGAAAGTTCATCTACTGTAAGAATATGCAGTCGTTCATATGTCCTCATCAATCCTAATTTCATGTTAATTCTTTTGTTTGACATCTTATGCTTGAAGACTCTGAATACTTGTTTATATGCATAGAATGATATCTTTGATCAGATCCGTCATCACATATCTGTGTATGGTTGGGTGCTGATTTTGTTATTTTCGGGTTTTTAGTTTAATATTTCTTTTCAGCGGCGGCGGTCGTGGTAATTGACAAGAACTTATTGATAAGACTTGAACATTGTACAAGAACGTGTTGTAGGAGTAATCCATTCATCACCATAATTTTCTTAGCAACATTGCCACAACGTTTTCTTAGCAAGAATTTTCTTACATAAATGTTCTGTCATGATCATTGATCATGACCAGTCCTGCAGTGCTGAGCATAATTTTGTAGCGAGAAAAATTCAAAAAATTCTAACAGTATCTCTTCTAAGACCATTTTGTGGCAAGAAAAATTTCCAACTTGGCATTCTTTGATATAGGAATGTTTCTCCATATTTTTTGTTTCCTTTTCTTTTCTTAATAAACACGATGATTACTTGATATAAGAATGTTTCTCTTTGTTTTTTGTTTCCTTTTCTTTTCTTAATAAACATCTTCGTGTTTGACCAAAAAAAAATAATAATAATAATCTGACCAATTAAGTTTTGAAATTTTGTTGAATATTAAGTGATTTTTACCTGTTCCGGGAGAGGAGTTGGGAAGAAGAGATAGCTTTTTTACTCCAATAAGGGTGTTCACAATTCGGTCTTTTATAAATTATATATTAAAAAAAAGTGTATTAGCTGGTAAAAGGAGTTTTTTTTTCTCCACAAAACAAATATATATCCCACGCCATTTTGAACACACAAGACAACCAAATCCCGAGTGCTCGACTGAAGTTTACTTACCTTGAATCTACACCTACGCCTGCCACTGGTGCATAGCAGAGTTTTTTTATTGTGATATAACAAGCATTATTCCGAGATAATAAAATGAACGAGTCAAATACACAGCACCATTTTAATCAGCGATATATAACAAGAACAATTACAAAACAGAAACCACTACCGATTAATATGTTGTGCACGCCAAAAAGATGGTCTAAATCAATATTAACAAGCTCTTACGATGAAGTTTAGGCAAACCAACTTCTCACCTGCGCTCAGTATTACATAACAAACTCATACATATAGGTGCAGTACACCTTTCAGACTGTAATTTGGATAGATGAGATGCCATCTCAAGTCCCATCACGGCCCATTGACTGCTCTGTAGGAGGAATCATAACCAGGACTGGTCGATTATCATGTCCAGGATGAGGCAACCTACGACGCAGTTCTCTCCCTTCCTGGCAGAGGGAACACAGGTGACACACAAAGTGTGTTGCAAAGTCGCACACTGACTCACACTGCTCGCGCTGCAGGTCATCCTCTATGACGCTTTCACAGCAACCGCAAGTCCTAGAGAGAGCCTCACAGTTGCCCTGTTATCAATACACCACCAAAAATAACAAAAAACCAAGTAGTTCAGGAACTTGATTCAAGTATTTGAACAAAAGTATCAAAATACAAAAACAATTTCCTCACATTTAAGTGATTAAATTTGTTTATTTAATACCAAAAAAAACCCGAACGAGAAAAATGCTTTATCAAATCATTAGTCTTAGTATAGCACAATCCTGTCATGATCTCAGTTGACCTAAATTACCTTAATTTGAATTGTCACTTCCAAGGAAGTAAGGACTTTAAACGTATGCTATGAAGGCCATTGATTAGGAACATTCCTATGAGACATCAAATGCTATTTTCATTTGGGTTTATCACTGAAAAATGATGACAATAATTCGTCATCCTAGTGTCTCAAATTTACTGCCATGATACCAGGGCTGAATGTTCAAGTAAAGAAAAGAAGATATTACCTTTGAAATTCAGAGAATATCTGAAAATTCAGTTTTCTACTCATTCTTTGGATAAAAGTGTTTATCTCTACCCTAAACAAGGAAAGAATAACGAATAGATAAACGGGTAGGGAGAACAAATTCAAAAGCGAGAAAAAAATAACACCCAAAATCATGGATAGTAGCCTTTAAATATAGACAAAATCAGTAATTTCAAATTCCGATTAGTGTGTAGAATTTTATTTATTTTCCCTTATAATAAAACAATAAACAAGTATGGACAACAAGTTCAAAAGCGACAAATAAGAAAATACTGAAATACCTCCCAAAATCATGGATTATGCCTTTCAAAATTCAAAGAAAATCTGGAAATTCAGTTTTCAACTCATTCTTTAGATAAAATTATTTATTTCTACCAAACAAAGAAATAATAAAAAAACGATAAAAGGGAAGAAAAACAAGACCAAAAGCGAACCAAAAAAATAAATTTGAAAAACCTAAAAAAAATCTTGAATTATAGCCTTCAGACAAAAATCTGGAAATTCAATTTCTGACTGATTCTTTAAAAAGAAATAACTATTTATTTCTGCCAAAAACGGGGAATGAATAATGAAAAGGACAAATGGGTAGTGACTACAAATACAAAAGCGACGAACAACAAAAATTGAAAAAAATCCAAAATCGTACATTATAACCTTTGAAAATCCCACAAAAACTGGAAATTTGTTTTCGTCTCATTCTTTAGATAAATTTATTTATTTCTATGAAAGAACCTGGAAAGAATAATCGAGTACATATGTAAGGAGAGGAAGTGCGAGAAAAGAATTGATAAAACCTCTAAAATCATGGCTCAGCATTTAAAAATTAGTTTCTAGACAAATTTTGTAAATTCATTTTTCAACTCATCTTAAATAAAATTGCTTATCTCAATGAAAATAACAAGGATAAAAGATCAGGCAGAAGTAGAACAAGAACAAAAATGACAAGAAAAAAATTGAAGAAACCTCTAAAATCATGGATTGTAGCTCTTGAAATTCAAAAAATCTACAAATTCAGTTTTGACACATTCTTTCGATAAACTAGTTCCTTTCTACCAAAAACAAAAAAAGAATAATATAAAGGATAAACATGTACTAAAAACACCTCTCAAATCGTGGATCTTTAAAACTCGGACAAAATCTAAAAATTCAATTTTCACTCAATCTTTAAAATAAAGTTATTTATTTGTGTCGCAAATAAGGAAATAATAATAAAAAGGATAAATAGATAAGGAGAACAAGAGCAAAAGTCGCAAAACGAAATAAATTGAAAAAAAAACTCAAAAATCATGGATTATAGCTTTTGAAAGCCGAACAAAATCCATAAAATTCAGCTTTTGACTCGATTCAATAAATAAAATTGCTTATTTCTACCAAAGACAATGAATGAATAATAAAAAGGATCAATGGGAGGGAGTCCCAATGCAAAAGCAAAAAAAAAATTGAAACCTCCAAATTTGTGGATAATAGCCTTTGAAAGTTGGAAAAATAAAAAATTAAATAATTTTTTTAAATGTATAAATTCAATTTACGACTCATTCTTTAGATAAACAAATATAAATTTGTTTATTTCTACGAAAAAAGGGATACATAATGAAAAGGATAAATTAGACAGGAGAACAAATTCAAAAGCATCAAAGAAGAAAAAACAAAATAAAAAAAAACTCTAAAATCACGGATTATATTATGTACAAGTATAACCAGTGAATAGGAAAATACCTAATCAAAATCACTCAAGACATGGGTTCCGATCTAATTTACTGAATTGTTGCTCTTCACTAATTTGTTTACTTTTTGTTGGGAAAGAAAATAATCACTACAAGAAAGAACAAATTTGGGAATTCAGCTCGAGATACTCTTTCAAATACAGTAACTTTTTCTTACTAATAATTTCTTTAGGTTGTGCCTCATAGAATATTGCAAGAATAAACAAGGTAAGAATACAAATAATGCAGTCATTTTGTAGAAAACATAGTGGAACTGAAGTTATGCCTGGTTATATATTCAAAAGAACAAGAAATCTGTCCCGGATTAATATTTTAAGGAAAAATTTTCAAAAGAATAATATAATGTTATTTATGAAAATTATAAAAGAAAAAAAGAACTTGCCTCGAGATTGAATCTTCTACGGATAGCGACACGGCTCGGATAGGAGAACCATGGGGCCAGCCAATTAGAGCCGAAAAGGGAATTCCCAATCATGAAAAGACCAGCATAACTCAAACAGTGACTCACAAAGGAACCTGGTCCTTGGCCTAGTCTTTCGACGTTGCTGCCATATAACATACATGGGGCAAAAGTCCCAAGAACACCTGCCAGATAATTATGGTCAGTGTGGAAAACCAAATATCCTTCAATAAACCTAACCTAAGATGGTAATACTCCGTATTCCAATTTTCAACTAAAACCAAGAGAAGAGATGATACATTCACTGACCAGAATCTCAAGGCCCTAGCATTATACAGCAAGGCTGTTCACTAAGAGAAAAAAAAAAAAAACATGGGTGTGTTTATCATATCCGTGGTAGGCTTCTTGTACTTTCTCGTATCCTATTTGATAGTGTGCCAAAAAACATATTGAAATTTAAGGGGAAAATTGATTGGAAACTCATTCTTTCAGATTCCAGAATTCTCACACCCCAAAAATCGATCATATGTGCAATTCTAACCTTTTTCAAATTTCAAACCCTCGCTTAGGGGCTGTTTGTTTGAATTAGAAGTCTAACCTCTAATAGAGGTAAATCTTTGACTAGAGATGTTGGAAAGTGTTTTTTTAGGCTCTAGTTAGAGAGCTAACTCAAAGTAGAGATGTTGGAAAGTGTTTTTTTAGGCTATAGTTAGAGCTAGGAGTGGGCACAGTCCGGATTAGTTCCAATTTTGAGGAACCTAACTCAAACCGTTTAAATTTTATCAATTCCGATCCGGATCAGTCCCCCTATTTTGATTGTTGGAACCAAACCTAATTCAAACTACTAAGAACGGTTCGGTTCCTACGGTTCCATTTGTTGAATATGTTTATGTTGTACATTTGATTTGATAATAGTCTTTTTTATTCTAAATTGAATTAAAGGTTGCAAAGGAAATTGGTTCAAAAAGCCAAATGGAGCAATGAGTTGGAAAGTTTATGATGAAGTTTTCTTTGCATGATGGTGCATTGCCTGATCACTGATGTGTTGACTGGGTATTCCCATTGTGAATGAAGACTTTGTTCAGGCTCGAAAGAGCTAAAAGAACCCACGCAGAAATGTGGCAGACTTTGTATCATTCACTATGTATTGTGAATCAATGATATGTCAATAAGGAACGAATTCAGAATGAAAATTTCTGCTGTTTCTATCCTGACTAGTTCCCAATTTCGTTCTTTCATTTGTACTGCCAAAGCAATTATAATATTATGTTTGTCATTCAAACTTGCTAAGATATCAGTATGAACATAATTTGATCTTTGTCAACAGCTACATCAACATTTTCATAATATAAACAAGTTACTGCAAGAATCTTTTGTAAAATCTAGTGGGTACGAGCCAATGAATTTTGTTAAAATTAGTTGAGACTTATTAGCCTCCCATTGGGAAATCAATCCTTCTCACCAACCGTGTCCTCCATCGCTCCCGGTCCCCCCAATGTATCATCCATCTCTCACCTAGTTTTACCTGCAGCTCATTCCCAATGACATCGCTCCCGGTCCCCCCAATGTATCATCCATCTCTCACCTAGTTTTACCTCCAGCTCATTCCCAATTTCACTAGAGCAGAGCATCTCATACTCATCATAGGTGAGCAAAAGCAGAGTAAGTGAAGAAGAAGTGAAGAAGTTTGTCCTTCACAATCCACTCTCCTTCTTTCTCTCGAATCTCCTCTTGTCTTCGAAGAAGACCTTCACCATTACTGTCCCCTTCTCAATTGTCTCCAAATTCGCCTCTTCGGCTCAACTCTTAAAACCCAACCCATTGTTTCTTGATTCCCATGTTAAACTCTACGGTTTCATCCAACCCAGTCGAGCTTCTTCTTTATCCCTCGAGAGAGAACCAGATAAACAACAACAACCAATCGTCTCTGAAGTTGTTGTTAGTGTTAAAGCTTCTGTTTCGAATAATCAGTAGGGGGCGAAGATTGTCCTAGTGGTGATCTCGATTGCAGTGGGATTAATTATAAGGTTTTTTGGTGATCTACAAGTTACCAAATTCACTGGGATTGTGGGAAGTGAGAGAGTGAGAGAATGAGAGATAAGGGTGGGTCGTTGCTACGTGGGCGATTGGGGGTTTTAGGGTACATGAATATTGAAATACCAATCTAAGAATGGTATATTGGTTTGTAATTGTTCACAACAATCATAGAAAGGTTTGTTGAGTGCAAATCTTTCTGTTTCTGTTGTTTGTGATTGAAATTTCAATCGTCTTTCTGTGTTTTCTAGAGATAAGAAATCTCTTTTGATGAACTCTTTGTCTACCTTAAAAGGTGTAGACAAACTAGACAGACAACCTATACGAGGCAGAAACTTCATTTCTGACTTAGTTAAGGATTGGATAGGAGAATGATCCTCCATCTGAGGTTGAGCGAGTAACTCGATATTGTGTATGAGTTGCTCAGTCTGAGAAAACTGGGTTGTTTCACTCAGGCTAGCAAGACTTGTTTGAGGAAGAACTTCAGGAGGTGTAGAAGTTCTTAAACCTTGAAGTTGCTTAAGACCCTTGGTCTGTGCTCTGGTAGTCTTAAAAGACTTCATTCTGGTTATCTGGATATGATAATCTGAGATTGAAAAGGAGCAGGTCTGAATTAGTGTGATTCATATATGCTTACAGAAAGGCTAGGATTGAAGATCGTGTGATGTGACACTGGATCTTAATTGATTAACTTAATCCAAAATGGATTCTTGTTTCAAATTGTTTGAAATTGAATTTGAAGTTTTCAGTTTGAAGAGAAAAACAGAGATTAAAAGACTTCACTTTGATAAAGTCAATCGATCGATCTAGCTCTAAGACAGTTTCCTGTTTTACACTTAGAGAGGACCTAGAAGATCTTATCAGAGGTTGATCATTCTTTTAAGTGAAGGTTTTGATAAGAAAAGAAAACAATTTAGTTTTCTAAGAACATCAGAAGGTATGTAACCTTATTGAATGACACCATTTTGATCTAGGATTCATTAGAATATACGATCGGGATTTCAATTTAAGAAGATGATTTCAAGTAAATCTAATTTTGAAAATTCAAAATTCTGTTCTTAATACCTAGATATCATGATAATTGCAGGATCTAATATCTATAAAAATCTAATGATAAATCTAGAATAAATCTTGAAAACAAAGACAAACTTACTTCAATTTAATTTGAGGATGGGAGTTGGGTATACTGCATCCGGACCACCTACAGCTGGAACACCTAATTTGAATGGGACCACCTAACCACGATCACTCCTTCTGCGTTCACCATGGCGACTTACACTTGGATCTGGCTCCTAACGGCTGACCAACACTCTTAGGCTTACCAACGCTATCAACGGCTGACCAATGATACCTTAGACAACCAAAAAAAAGTAACCATTTTTGAAGTACAATTTGTTACCTTTACAAAGTATTTACATTCTTGAAGCAGATTTGTTACATTTACAAAGTGTTGACTATGGGAGGTCATGTATACACAAGAAAAGGTGAAAATCATTACTGAAATCCTATCTAGAATGTGTGTGACTACTGCTCCGATTGAATTTTATTTGTTACATTCTTTTTTGCTTCATTAGGTGTTGTCTATATTCTAGTTCATTGTGCGATTGGAGTTGAATCATCATTTCCACTTGTAATTTTGTTAGAATAAATATTAAACCTCCTTTGTTTCACTCCTCTCTCAATACTTGGTGTGATTGGAGTTGAATTGTCATGTCCATTTCTTCATTCTTGATTCTCGTTTGACAATGAACTGAGTGCTTTTCGGAAACATTGTTTATGACTGGTCAGTGCTTCCCTAGGGAAGTACTTGCACATTAAATTTTCCGTAAATTATCACACACAATTTATTCAATAATATTTGATGATTATTTATTTATTTATTTTTGAGAAAGAAGTAAATATTTGTAATTAAGGCGTTGAGACGAAGGCGAGGCGGACAGGCCTGAGAATGCCTCAGGCTTGAGGTGAGGTGGACACCTCACTTCACTGAGGCGGTCTTAACATTTTTTATAATAAATTGAAATATATTAGCATAGTAGTATACATCATCATTTTGATAACTATCATAAGCAAATATTTACAAAAAGTGACAACTATCTAAAATCAAAGTATTTTTTAAAGATTTTTTTTATAATAAATTGAAAATATCAGCATAGTAGTATACATATCGAAGTAGGCTATGAAAAATCAATATTAATGTTAATCACATATTGATCAAAACATGGTATGTTTTCTCCAAAAAATAATATAAAAGTGTGACAAATTTATCAAAACTTAAAAATGTTTTATCTTGTTTTTATCAAATTGATCAAATATTAGAACAAGAAACATAAAACCTTATTATAGAGTGGGTTGCAACCTCTTTTTACTGCAATTGAGCTGGCTATAACCAGTTTTAGGCTGAGGTGGACTCCTCATTTCACCGCACTGCATTGCCTCACTTTGAGGCAAAATTTTGTAAAAATGCCTTAAGGCGCGTGTCAGGACTCAAGGTCAGAGGCCTTCCTAATGGTCTCAAAACTCAATGTTCCCTTTTGAAAAGTGCCCAAATGCTTAGCATCTATATTATAGGGGGAAGGTTTGAGCTCTTGACTGTGAGGACGTGTTGCCTCCATTGCATAGTCGGGCCAGACTGTACCGCTAGCATTTTTATTGTTTTCTTTGCATTGCTTTTCAACTTCAAACTTGTATTTCCATCGATCGATAGCATCGAACTAGTCTTGAGCAACGTCCTTCCGGACGTTCCTCCCCATTGTAATCTATTGAATGTGAATGAGAGCTTTTACTGACTATTGTGCATTGTTATATTGTTTACAGATTGATATTGTGCATTCTCAAGTTAATATTTGTGTCCGTCAAAGTAACTACTCATAGGCTTACTAGTGAATTGGATAGCTAGTGCCGCACGGATTACTAGTCCGTGACAGTTGGTATTAGAGCCAGAGCTTGTTGAATACAAACCAGGATGCAAGAAATAAATGAGCGCCTTAGCGCTATGGAGGAACGACAGGCCAGTCGAATGCATAGACTGGAAAGCAGAATGGACCAGTTGAACACTTTGGGAAAACAGATTAGTCGGTTGGATGGACTCTTTTCACTGGCAGACATAGTGGATTCACTGGCTGAGCACGTTGATAACTTAGAGGGACGAACAGTCGCAATGGAAGAGTCGTCTCACCCCACAGCTCAGGTGATGAGTGACTTCCAATTACAGTTGGAGGACTTATTTGCAAGGGTTGGGTTGCTAACCAAGGCCACTGGGACGACTGATCACCCTAGGATGAAAGTACCCGAGCCAAAGTCATATGCTGGGGCACGAGATGGGAAGGAGTTAGAGAACTTCTTATTTGATCTGGAGCAGTATTTTCGCGCGGTGAACCCCGAATCAAAAGAAGCCAAGGTTACCATGGCGACCATGTACTTAGCAGGTGATGCTAAACTATGGTGGATAACCAAATATGCAGATATGGAAGAAGGTCGCATCCTTATTAGAACTTGGGCAGACCTCAAGAAGGAACTCAGAAATCAATTCTTGCCTGAGAACACTGATTTCTTAGCAAGGAGGAAGCTCCACACCATCAAACAGACAGGCAATATTCGAGACTATGTCCGACAATTCTCAACTTGCTTGCTAGATATTCGAGACATGTCTGAAAAGGACAAAGTTTTCTATTTCATGGAACAAACTCAGCCACTTCTACAAGCAGAATTGCAAAGGCAGAAGGTGACAGATATTACAAGTGCTATTGCGGCAGCAGAAAGGTTTAGCGATTATATGCCCATGACTGGATCCACTTCGCTCAATCACTCCACAGCTAGAACTGGCAGTACCAATTCAAGCTCAGGGTCGAATGCTCGCTCACCTCATCAAAATTGGGGAAACTCAAGTCAGAACCGAGGAAACTATAATTCACGGCCGTCCAACCAGAATTGGAGTTCCAACAAAAATTGGAATGCCAGCTCTAGCAACTCAAATTACAACAACAAAGGAGGGCAAAACTACTCTGGACAGTGGAGACCATCTACCCCTGCCCCATGCATTCTTTGCAATAGCAGAGATCACCCAACAGGAAAATGTCCATCCAAACCAGCTCTACACTCATTAATGTCACTGCTTCAAGCAGAGCCTTTTAACCCGACCGCATCGAGCTCGAACCCCACCAACAGTGAGACCTCCCAAATGGGAGCTCTACGCAAGCTCAATGCTGTCAAAGGAGAAATGTATGAGCACCCACACAAGAAGGCTTTACAATACATCGACATCACTATCAATGGGTTCCCTTCCCAAGCATTGTTGGATTCCGGAGCGACAGACAATTTTATTGCCCCAGATGAAGCTAGACGTGTGGGTCTGAACTTAGAAGGAGATGTGGGTAAGTTGAAAGCTGTCAACTCTGAGGCAATCTCTATTAATGGTATGGCTAGAGCTGTGCCACTACAGGTTGGTCCATGGAAAGGAAGATCAAACTTCTTGGTCGTTCCACTTGATGATTTTAAGGTGATTCTTGGCCAAGAATTCTTCCGAGGAGCTGCAGCAGGACCATTACCTTTCATGGACTCCTTGGGGTTTTTCGGACCCATACTACGCATTGTACCAACCTCAATTCGACCAACAACTCATGATAGAATATTGTCGGCGCTCCAAGTCAAGAGGGGCTTGGCCAAAGGAGAAGATACATACTTAGCTATGGCAAAGCTAGAGATGGAAGATGATACTAGCAAAATTCCTGAGGAAGTTGCCCAAGTTATTGCTGACTTCAGCGAAGTGATGCCGGATGAATTGCCAAAGAATCTATTTCCCAGCAGGCTCATTGATCACGAAATTGAGTTAGTCCCTGGTGCCAAGCCACTCGCACGTAGTCCATATCGCATGAGCCCTCCAGAGCTGACCGAATTGAGAACATAACTAGATGGCTTGTTGGAGTCAGGATTCATTTGGCCCTCTAAAGCACCTTATGGGGCACCTGTTTTTTTTCAACGAAAACATGATGGCAGTCTTCGCCTTTGTGTTGATTATAGAGCCTTAAACAAAGTCACTATAAAGAACAAATACCCACTGCCGCTCATTGCAGACTTATTCGACCAACTTGGATCCGCCAGATACTTCACAAAACTCGACTTGAGATCAGGTTACCATCAGGTCCGCATTACTGCTGGTGACGAATCCAAAACTGCTTGTTCTACTAGATATGGGTCATATGAGTTCCTAGTAATGCCCTTCGGCTTGACCAATGCTCCAGCTACATTTTGCACCCTTATGAATGGCCTGTTCCGTCACCTTCTGGACAAGTCTGTGGTTGTCTATCTTGACGACATTGTGGTTTATAGTGGGACTATAGAAGAACACCGACATCATTTGCGAGAAGTGTTCCAAATCCTTAAGGATAATCATCTCTTTGTCAAGAAGGAAAAGTGTTCATTCGGCCAGACCCAGATCAATTTCTTGGGCCAATGTTATTGGCAATGGCAAGATTCTGATGGACATGGAGAAAGTCAAGGCAATCCATGATTGGAACTCTCCTAAGAACGTGTCTCAACTACGTTCTTTCCTTGGACTCGCAAACTATTATCGTCGCTTCATAAGGGACTACTCTAAGAGAGTTGTTGCCCTGACAAATTTGTTGAAACAAGACCGAACATGGGAATGGGATAGGCAATGTGAAGCTTCATTCCAAGACTTGAAACTGGCTGTGATGAAAGATCCAGTATTGGCCTTGCCAGACATCACCAAGCCCTTTGAAGTACAAACAGATGCATCTGACTATGCCTTAGGGGGAGTTTTACTTCAAGATGGTCACCGGGTAGCATATGAGAGTCGAAAGTTGAATGATACAGAGTCTCGTTACTCAGCTCAAGAAAAGGAATTGCTAGCCATTGTACATTGTTTACGGGTGTGGAGACACTACCTCTTAGGGTCTCAAGTCCTTGTTAAAACGGATAATGCTGCAGCAAGCCATTTCCTTACTCAGAAGATGCTAACCTCCGAGCAATCTCGATGGCAGGAAAAATTAGCAGAATTTGACTTAGTATTGGAATACAAGCCAGGGCGCACTAACAATGTAGCTGATGCACTCAGTAGAAGGGTAGACCTTGCAGTGCTAACCCATACTGGTCCGAGTCACACCATCTTGGAGAAGATCAAAGTAGGCCTACATACAGATCCACAGGCGAAGGCGATTACAGAGTTGATCAAGCAGGGCAAAACTCGACGGTTCTGGATGAAAGATGGAGCAATACTCACAACTGGTAATCGCCTCTATGTTCCGAGAACTTCGGGTTTGAGAAAAGAACTTTTGAGAGAATGCCATGACACCCATTGGACGGGACATCCAGGTTGGAAACGAACACATGCATTGCTAGAAAGGGGGTACTATTGGCCGCAGATACAGGAGGATGTAATGGCCTATGTTCGAACCTGCCTTATTTGCCAGCAAGATAAGGTTGAAAGAGATCGACCAGTAGGCTTACTAGAGCCTCTGCCTGTTCCAACTCGTCCTTGGGAAAGTGTTTCCATGGACTTCATTACGGGTTACCGAAAGTGGAGGATTTCAGAAGTATCTTTGTAGTTGTCGACCGATTCTCAAAGTATGTGACATTTGTGCCAACCGGACTGACTTGCACAGCCGAAGATACGGCGCAGTTTTTCCTCAAGCATGTCGTGAAGTATTGGGGACTGCCCGAAAACATTGTTAGCGACCGTGATGCTCGCTTCACAGGAAAGTTTTGGAAGGAGTTGTTCAAGCTCTTGGGATCCAAACTTAATATGTCAACAAGCCAACATCCCCAATCCGACGGACAGACTGAGCGCTTTAACTCTATGCTTGAAGAATACCTTCGTCATTTTGTAAGTGCAAACCAGAAAAATTGGGTGGGACTACTTGATGTTGCACAATTCTGTTTCAACTTACAAAAGAGCTCAGCTACTCACTCCAGCCCCTTTCAGTTAGTCACCGGTCAGCAACCATTGACACCACATACAGTGCTGACCGGATACCAAGGACCCAGCCCAAGAGCTCTTGAATTTGTCAAAGCCTGGCAGAAAAACATTGAAGTTGCTCGAGCCTATCTTGAGAAAGCCTCCCGTCACATGAAGAAATGGGCGGACAAGAAACGACGAATCGATCATTTTGAAGTCGGGGACTTGGTATTGGTGAAGTTAGATATGTTCAACAAGTATAAAAGGACGGCTAGAGCACACAACAATCTGTTTCGCAAGTATGAGGAACCGGTACAGATTATTGAGAAAGTAGGCAAAGTCTCCTATCGCGTTAAGTTACCACATTGGCTCCGTTTCACCCACCCTGTCTTCCATGCAAGTAACTTGAAATCCTACCATGCCGATGCCGCTGATCCCACCAGAAATGTATCTACCCGAGCATTGCCTAAGCATCCTACTAAGCCAGATCGAGAAGTGGAAGACATCTTAGCTGACCGTCGCATCAACAACACAGGCCCGGATAGAGAGTATTTGGTCAGGTGGCAGGATGAACCTCCTTCAGAGATCAGTTGGGAGCCAGCCGAGCATCTACTGCCATACCTCTCAAAGCTGGAAGAGTACTTGGAAAAGTTCGCTGCGAGGGCGTCAGCGAATTGAGTGTGGGAGAGTGTCAGGACTCAAGGTCAGAGGCCTTCCTAATGGTCTCAAAACTCAATGTTCCCTTTTGAAAAGTGCCCAAATGCTTAGCATCTATATTATAGGGGGAAGGTTTGAGCTCTTGACTGTGAGGACGTGTTGCCTCCATTGCATAGTCGGGCCAGACTGTACCGCTAGCATTTTTATTGTTTTCTTTGCATTGCTTTTCAACTTCAAACTTGTATTTCCATCGATCGATGGCATTGAACTAGTCTTGAGCAACGTACTTCCGAACGTTCCTCCCCATTGTAATCTATTGAATGTGAATGAGAGCTTTTACTGACTATTGTGCATTGTTATATTGTTTACAGATTGATATTGTGCATTCTCAAGTTAATATTTGTGCCCGTCAAAGTAACTACTCATAGGCTTACTAGTGAATTGGATAGCTAGTGGCGCACGGATTACTAGTCCGTGACAGCGCGTCTGCACCTTGACTACACTGATCTGGAGTACTTCACTTTTTGGCGGTATTTATCATTCACTTATGAGACCCGAAACTCTTGAAGAATCTTAACAAAGTATTAACATTCTTGAAGCAGATTTGTTACATTTACAAAGCATTGAAATCCTATCTAGAATGTGTGTGACTACTGCTCCGATTGAATTTTATCGATCAGAGTTTCCACGTGAGGTAGCCGGATATTAAATCATCCTTAGCATAAAGAACAAGAGTAAAAAAAATCATGAAGAGCAGTCGTTTCGCAAACACTTTGAGTTCAATTTTCTTCCATGGGAAGTTCTGGACTAGAAACAAAACTACAAGCATAAGGAATTTTTTCCTTACACGCCAAAGTGTTTCTCCAGGAATAAAATGTAGAAATAGAAGAATGATTGTCAGGAGAGAACCACGAACAACCCCGATGACCTTAATTGGTATCATGAACCCACTGCGACCAACAGGCAGTTTCTTCAGCTGCTCCTCTTCTGTCATACCAGGTTCATTAAAGAGGCCCCAGGCGAGTGACAAGCGAAATACATTACCAAAACAGAGCAAAACATGGTTACTTATGGGGATTTGACCAGAAAAAATTGCTGCTACCAAATTGAGAATGAATCCAGGGATGTTCACGACTAGTTTGGCTTGGGTAGATTTGATGAAATTGATATAATAGTACCTCAAGAACTTGAGTGCTATGACTAATGAAGTGAATTTATCATCCAGAATCAAGAAATCGGCTCTTTCCTTAATCACCTCAGCGCTACCAAGTTGCAGTGAGAACCCAACGTCAGCTTCTTCCAATACATGGACATCAGTTTCATGTCTTCCAATGAATGCAACAACCTCATCATTCCTTTTTAGGTACTCCACCAGCTCACTTTTATCCACTGATGAGGAGGATCTCACCATCACACACATTTTTCTGACCATTTCCATTTTTCTCATCTCATCTGAGCAGTTTCGAAAGGCTTCAGCTTCCACAACCACTTCATCTTCGTTCTGATTCGGTTTGACTATCCCACATTCTCTTGCAACCTTTACTGCATTCAAGGCATCATCTTTCGACCAAACCATTATGACTTGGACTCCTATGTTTTGAAGAGAGTTCACACTCTTTCTCACTGAGGGACCTAAACCCACAATTCCTAGCAAAGTTAGATCATTTTTCTCCTCATCTAACTCCCCTCCTGTTCTTCCACCATGATCTTCTTCAGCTTCTCCAGTATTGGATTGTTCTTCTCTGCCATCGTCTTTAACTTGAGCTTCTTCATTAGACTCGGCTCCTATAATATGCCTATGAGCAAGAGCAACACAGATAAGGCCATTAGCCTTCATATCACCAATAACTTGTTCAAGTTTGACCCTTGTATCTACATCCAGGGGTTTCTTCGTTCCACCCTTTTCATGGTAGTTCGAACATTTAGACAGTATCTTCTCCGCATCACCTCTACAATGAAGGTATCTTGCTCTCTCCGCATTGTTCTCTTTCCTTGTGAATGCCCAAGAAATGTTCTCATCTGATGAATCAAAATTTTCAATTATGTAAGTTGACATCAATTCTGTTTCGCTTACACCCAACTCATGCTTGCCCCACGAAGAAAGTATTTCCTCAGTTGGGCTAACAACAGATGCATTCGGGTTTTGCAAACACACAGCCAACTGTAATGCTTCAAGAAAACCTGCCTGAGTTTCAGAGACGACATTCGTGATGATATCTCCATTTAGTCTGAACTCGAGAACCTCCATGTGATTCTGCATGAGAATGCTTTCTTCATCAGTGACAATGGTAGTTACCCTCCCTGCTATCATCCAATCAACCGTGTTTGAACTCTCGTTTTTCAGAACTTGATCAATTCCTCTCCCAAATTTGGATTTATATATAGGACTGGACCAGATGAGATCCGCGAGAATGTGAAGTAAATATTTGATTGTTGCTGCATACAATGCTAGTACCATATCAATCAGAGAATCTTCATCGCTTGATCTTCCAAGTAAACATCGCACTAGCAATATTAAAGGAATTATAGGCACAGAGAACAGGCCAAGTGTTTCTCTAAGTGAGAGTAACCTTTTGAAATGGATTTGGAGAGGCTTGTGGGTACCTGGATCAAGACTCGTCACAGAGTTCATTGTCTTGCCCCATGATGACTGTTCACCCACACAAGTAACAACCATGTAAACCCAACCACGAGAAACCTTCCCACCAAACAGCATGAATGGGTTTTCTTGGTTGATCTTTGTAGTTGTGCCCTCCATTGGCAAGTAGCCACCATCAAGGAACAAACCATCAGAGGGAATCAAACTGCCCTTTCTGAGTTGTACAATGTCGCCCACCACCACGTCACAGAGGGAGATGCATTTCCGTTGCCCATTTCTCACAACTCTAACTTGAGCTTTGACATAGTCTTTCAACTTGTGATCTGGGTGACGACGACGTGCTATCTCTGCTTGTACAACTGCAACGCAAATAGTTACTAGAAAGATGGCCAAAGCAAGAACCCACCACTCTTGTGGCCCATGTTTTTTGAACTTTATCGACAAATTGAATGCTTGAGATACCCAGACATTCAAGCATGATTTACTAATCATGGCTTTGAGTAGATATGGGAAAAACGCTCTTTTGTGACTCGAGTGGAAGGTGTTTGAACCAAATAAGCTGATTCGTTGATAAAGATCTGAAGCGGTTCCATTGATTCCATATTGCCTATCTGATTGTAGTGCCTTGACTACCCCTTCAACTCCTCCAAATTGATTGTTTAGACTCTCATAGTTCCTCTCCATGGAAAGTTTTTGAATGCCTTCCAGGTCGAGTCCAGAGAATCTTGTATCGTTATCAATAGGAACAACAATCTCGACTGTTTGAGGCTGTTGGTTCTTCTTGCTTTTTTTCATTATTTGAATGAACCACCGAACATGCAGGAGAAAAATGGTTGTGAAAATTTCTGTCATCTTCGCCAATTCAATGCTTGCATTGTTCATTTTCTTGCCAAATTCTGTGGCTTCACCAACAGATGTAATGAGCATTCGAGTTGCTTCAACTTCAATGAGATCTGAACCCATGTAGTATGTTTTCTCCGGTTCTAGAGATAGGCCATCAGCTGGCACCTGATCTCCTCTTTTTAGCAGTACAACATCACCAACGACCACTTCGTGAGCTGGAATCTGCAGCGTCTGTCCATCTCTTACAACATTGCTTTTGAGTTTATCGGTTTCATTCAGCAGCTTCTCCCAATTTTTAACACGGGGGTATATGTGAAGCTCGAATCCCAAACACACTGCGGTTAGGCCAATGAGCGTCAGTATCAGGATGGCATCTTGAAAAAAGCAAACAGCCGAGACTAGTGTGATAACCGGAAACATGGTGAGGAACCATTGAGTTGTTAGGCAGAAACCAACAAAGGATTCACTCACACGCTTACGCGGCTGGTTCTGCCACAAGTAGGCATTGGAACCAAATGTATGACGACGACGACGAAGATCATTGGCATCTCCTGGGATACCTGTCACCGTGTTACTACCAAGAAGTTGAGCCATTTGGTCCACTCCTCCAACTTCATCAAGATAGTCATAGTTCCTATCCTTCACCATATTTGCGAGTTTACAGAAATCTACTTTGATATTCCAACTCTCAGGATCATCATCATCATCATCATAATCCAGCTCATTTTTTAGCCTAATGGAGGGGGCATCAACAAATTGTGTCTTAAATGGACCAAGGTTAGCATCAAGGGGACGGAAACTACCCTTGCGTTGTCTCAAGTGGCTCCTGGAAAGGGATGAACTATAAGATGAAGAAGAAGAAGAAGACATAGGTAGGAGTGGGAGTTTGAGCAGGTTGATCAGACAAAAGGAAATGGAGACAATATTTCTTTCATTTGAGACTTGACAATACAAATGCTTTCGAGATCTTAATAAGACAAGAAGATGAGCCAATGCCATAACAAGTCAACTGTTGGAGCTTCACGAATGGTATTACTTGGTCATAAATTTAAACTAAATAATGGTGTTAACTTACTCCTGACCGATGCACATTGGATTTTAGTAGAAACTTTCTGCAAGTTCTCATATTCATAGGATTTACCAAATCAGGCCTGAATATTGTAATTCATGCCCGAATGCTACAATATTGTTGCCACTTAATATCCTCTGCGTTGTAATTCTTGCCCGAAGGCTATATAACTTACCATATAGGGTTTATCAAACTAGGTCCGAAGGCTACAATATTATTGCCACTTAATATCGTTGTTGCCTCTATCTTGCAGGGAGACTTGCTTTCGCTCTGGTCCGTTGTCTCAACCTTGCATGAAAATGGCTTATCTATGGCGAAGCACATGTGCTTCTAATAATCATGAAAACTCATAAAACCTTAACTGGTGAACCTCGAACCTGCGACCTCTCACAAGGAGAATTGATGTCCGATCAACTGAGCTACAATTGGTGGACAACTGTTAATATTAATAATGTTACCGTCCAATTGCTTAGCTGAAGCAGACTACTGTGAAGACTAAATAGTGTCGATGAGGAGCAAACAAGCAAAAGAGAGTACGACCGCCTCTATAAATCGATCTATGTCTAATCGAAATCTTATTGTGCGATTGGAGAAATCAATCTCCGTTGAAATCGTCTTGTGCGATTGGAGGGGATTGAAAAAAATCGATCTTTGTCAAAATCATTTTGGGCAATTGAGAAGGCGGAGAAGTGAACTTGCGAAGGTTTGCGAAGGGTTTGCAATTTTATGTATATTTTTATTTTATTATCTATGAGAGGGGGCAATCTAAAATTTTAAAAGGGGGCAAGATTGCAAATATTGTTAATTTAGTGAAATTTCTTAAAAAGCTAGGGGGGCAATTGCCCCCTTAGCCATAAGGTAGATCCGCCCATGGATAGTGGTACGGGTGGGTAAAAATTGATTTAAATTCGGTTAATCGACCAAATCGGTTTTCAAATTCGGTTCGGTAACCGAATCAAAATATAAGTAGAAAGAAAATAATTTAAACCGAACCGAACCGATTATAAACGGTTCGAAATCGGTTTACGGTTTTTAACCGACCGATTTATAACTGAATCGACCGATTAATTAGATATATATAAATAACTAAATAACAAGTATGTGTCAATACTTGATTAGTGCAACAAATGCACTGCAGTCCACCTTGTTGCACTGAATCACCCCTCTTCTCTCAAAGTTTTCAATTTTGGGCTAAAAATTAGGTCTGTAAAAAAATTGGGCATGTTTTAATAAAAATCTTTCAAGTGTTTGAGCCCGAAAGTTCGGCCCAATCGAACCGAACCGATCCGAAATTCGGTTCAACCGAATTCATCGGTTTACAAATACAAAATTCGATTTCGATTTGGGTTTTGGGCAAACCGAATGAAATCGATTTAAGGCTCAAATCTGAACCGAACCGACATTGCCCACCCCTAGATAGTTGAACCATTTCATAAGAAATTTGCTAATTCTAAGGGGCGAGGAACCTCACCCTCGCGCGTTTCCTCGCTGCCTAGAAGGTCTCTAAGAAATTAGAGGGAAACGTTCTTTTTTTTTTTTCTTTTTTTTGTTTCTGGAGTGGTCAATTCTTGGTGTGATTGAGAATTGAATTGCCATGACCATTGATGTGTTATTTTAGTAGCAGCAACTTAATACCCTACTTTTGTGATTGTAGTATAGAATAAGTAGTGATCGTTCAGAATTAGAGGGTTTGTCAATTAATACTAAGACTAGCTAAAAGACAACTAACAACCTAATTAAGTAAATAATGGAGGATTGGATTTTCTAAGTTAAACAATGAAAATAACTACGAAAATTACTATAAATATAATAAAACTAAAGGGAAGGCAAATATGAGAAATTAGCTAAGGGTTTATCTCCACACGTTAAACATATGCTCATAAATCAATCTTCAATAATCATTTGCTAACTCATGAGAGACAATGCTCAAGATTAATCGTGATAAGCACTGCATTAATCTTATAATTTTCCCAAGTTCGTTGAATTAAACTAAGTGAAGCTTCCAAACTATTTTTATCATGCTATCTAATCAGGAATTGCAAGTTAGATAACAATCTAAGATCATTAAGTTTTGTGAAAAATATGAACACTGACTAGACAATTACAAGTATGATCAACATCTTGTTCTTACCTAGATTTTTACTTAACCTTACCCACGTTCATTGGCATTTACTACTTGTGAGTACAAGATTACAACAATTACGTGAAACTCTCTTATACTCTAGCTCCAGATCCTAGCAGGCTTACTAAGTTGGTCACCTTAACAAACATACAAAGAAAATTTATCTATAAAGCAGTTAAGTAAAACACAATCACTAATAGCAAGGAAGATTAAATTTAATTAATTCATAAAGCACATGTTTGAGGTTTCAAATCAACCCTTAATTAAGAAGAGTTTAGCTAGACATATTAATTATGTTCAAACAGTAATCCATAATCAATAATCAATAATCAAACTAAAATAAGTAAAGAAATTAGAAGAAACGTTGTCACCTGTGCGTGGTGGTACTGAGTGGATTGATGGGTTGTGAATAGGGATGGCAGTGGGGCGGATTTTCACGGATATCCGCCCCACCCAATCCGTTTGGGGCGGTTTTGGATATGGCTGAATGGGTTTTCGGGTGGCTTTGGATATCCAAAAAATATCCGTTCACTATTCGGGGCGGATACGGATTTGGCCATATCCGCCCCAAAAGCCCCGCGGATATCCGTTTAACCAACAAATTTACAAAAGTGCCCTTCGCCTATATAAAGGATCAACTGCTTTCAGAAATCACAATCCCTCCTCATTCGCTCCCTCACACCAATCGCTCCCTCACCCTCACCCTTACCGAACTCTCCCTCTCACTGTCTCACAGAGCACAAGCTCTCCCCTCCCACAGATCAGATCAGTCGAAAAAGATGAAGGGAAGATCTTCGGTTCAAGGGAAGATCACCGCACACCACCTCGCCCTCCCTCACGCCGCTCGGCCACGAGATCTGCCTCCCTGGACCCTGCTCCCTCACGCCGCGTCACTGCTCCCTCACGCCGCGTCATTGCTCCCTCGCAGAGAGATCTCCCTCTCACAGGAAATCGCCCCTTCTCCGAATCTCCTTCTCCTTCTCTGATCATAGCTTAGATCTGATCTGATCTGATCGATCGATGATCAATATCAAGATATTGATCATCGATCGATCAGATCAGATCAGATCTTGATCATCCGATCGATCAGATCAGATCAGATCTTGATCATCCGATCGATCAGATCAGATCAGATCTTGATCATCCGATCGAACAGATCAGATCTTGATCCGAGATCGAGATCGATCAGATCTGATCTTGATCCGAGATCGACTTGATCCGATCTGATTTCAGATCTCATCAGATCAGATCTAAAATCTAAAATCAGATCCAGAGATTGGTTTTTTTTGTATTTAAAAAAAAAATTTGTACGAATTCAGAATTTTTTGTACGAATTCATTGTAAATTGTAATTCAGAATTTTTTGTAATTCAGAAGTTTTTGTATTTTTTTTTTACGAATTCAGAGATTATTTTTTTATTTTTTGTTATAATTTTTGTGCGGATTTGCGGGGCGGATATCCGTGTATCCGCACGGGGGCGGTTATGGATTTTGATTTAAAATTGCAAACGGATTTGCGGGGCGGATTGGGGATCCGATATTAGTGACGGATCGGGGATGGATTTGCTCAAATCCGCCCCAATCCGCCCCGTTGCCATCCCTAGTTGTAAATAGCGGTAAAAAAGAATTTAAATTCTCTGTTTTTCCTCTTCGCGATCTGCTCCTTCCTCACTTCTCAATCTTTGCTTCTGCTTCGTGTGCGTGGTTGTGGCTGATGGAAGTGACGAAAGGAATGGGGAGAGATGAAGACAACGACGACGTCGGGGACAGCGAGAGAGGGACTGAGACGAGGGTTTTATCTGGCTGGTGGAGGCGATCGGCCGAGAGAGAGATCAGGTGAGAAGGAGAGACTATGACGATGGGTGGCAATGATAATGAGTGGACAAACAATGAGGGAGGAGGTCGAGAGAGATGAAGACGGTGATGATGTCTATGTGGTTGTGATGGGAGTGAAACAAGGAGTTGTGTCTAGGGTTTGGCGAGGTTGTTGTTTCGAGGAGGAGGGTGATGAAGATGTTGGTTCGAGGATGAGGGTGATGATTGGATGGAGGCTGTAGATGGGTTCAGGACAAAAAGGCTATTGCTGGATGGGTGGAAGAGGAGGTTATGGTTGCAAGGAGACAAAGAGGTTGTGGATGGATTGCGAGGATGGGTGATGATGGGTGGTTGTGGTTGCAAGCGAGGATGAGGAGGCTATTGTTGGATGATTGCGATGAACAGTGGCAGAGATGGATGTTGGTGGTGGTGTAGCTGATGTCGCGAGGATGGGGGGCTGAGAATGGTTGATGGCTTGTTGCGGTTGCAAGCGTGGATGAGGAGGCTATTGCAGGATGGTTGTGATGAACAGTGGAAGAGATGGATGTTGGAGGTGGTGTAGCTGACGTTGCGAGGATGGGGGGGAGGGGGGGCGCGGAGGATGGTTGACGACTTGTTGTGGTTGCAAGTAGGGGTGGGCATCCCATCCCGCGATCCTGTCCCGATTTTTTCGGGTCTTAATGGGATTGAATAATTTCATCCCGATCTCGTCCCGATCTAGAATGGGATGGGATGGAATGAAGATTTTCAATCTCGTCCCGTCCCGAACTAATTTATTAATTATTAGTATTTTTATTTTATTATTTCATGGTGTATGTTGTTACAGATTATTATGGTGTATGTTGTTACTTCTGTTCATGGTGTGCACACTAGGGCCATTATTCACCCTGTCCATTATTCACATTATATATTTACATGGATGGTGCATCAATGAACAGCTTTGAACTGGATTTTCATACGAAGATGCATGCTGGATAGTGTGCAAAACGTATAGAAAATAGTGAGAAAACTGCCTCAAATTCGTGAGTTTAGCATTGTACAGCATGAAAGATAACCCACATTTCCTGATACAAGTTGGGCCAATTTGTTTGGGTGTTGGAGTCTGCTCTAAACCCACCCAATTCAATGACAGTTTCGCTCTATTGATTGCCTGCCCAATTCAGTCAAGTTAATCAATTGATTTTGTTTTGAATTTTTTCAATGAACACTGTTTGATTCGAATGCATGATTGCAACAACACAATTATGTGATTATTACACATAAAACTAGAATATTTTATTCCTTAATCATTTTATAAATCAATCAACTGTACTTTAAGCATTTTCAATAAAGATGTCGTATAAAATAAGAATGAAAAAACTTTGTAGCAATTTGATGTTCAGATTGAACCTAATTGCTTAACTATCAATTCGATCATACAATTCTCCAGATTAGCACGTTGATCTCATCCCGTCCCGTCCCGTCCCAAACCCGTTTGGGATGGGATGAGGTCGGGATGGGGTTTTTCCCATCTCGTCCCATCCCAATCTCGTATGAACGGGATGGGATAGGGATGGGTATATCTCGTCCCATCCCTTCCCATGCCCACCCCTAGTTGCAAGCGTGGATGAGGAGGCTATTGCAGGATGATTGTGATGAACAGTTAAGAGATGGATGTTGGTGGTGGTGTAGCTGATGTCGTGAGGATAGGGGGCTAAGGATGGTTGACAGCTTGTTGTGGTTGCAAGCGTGATTGCTCCAGGGCAGGTATTGTCCATTTTATAATTGTTTTCTTCTCAGTTTCCTTCCTTGCGTGGTTTCCTTTTGCGCTCAGTATTTTTAAATTGAAAATTTGCTTCACTTAGCTTCTATTTTGAAATCTTGTAATTGAAAACTTACAAAAACATGAAAATAGCAATTAGTAGTATAATTAACAAGTAATACCCAAAAATACATATAAAAATATGGTACTAAAAATAGCCTAATTATGCTCCTATCATTATTTGTTCCATTCAATCCAAGTCATATGAGCTATTAATTATTTTTCTTTGACATTTAGTTGTTTAAGACCTTGAATATTCTTTTATTCTTTTATTCTTTGACACTCTTCTTTGATGAGATCCACCCCTTGTAGACCATCGAATGAACAATACACTCACATCATTGTCATTGGTCGTATGATCATATATACACAGGGGTCCTACCATTGTGAGTATATTCAATTAGTTCCATCCATTGACCTGCAAGTCTTCAATGAAACTTTGACAGTGTTATGGTGTCTTGAGTCGAATCTTTATCTCTCTATTAAGAAAGGATATATCCTTAGCAGTGGCCAAATCCAGTGCAGAAAGAAGCGGAATGTGGAATCTTTCATAAGAAATTAGAAGGAAATTTTCAATCGTCTTTGTTTTTGTTTCTGAAGTTGTCAATGTGATCCCAACTCTAATTTCGCCCTATAAGATGGGTTGGACTGATTCCTTCGTTTTCATTTTCTTAAATTGACAACTTGTCATTGCAGGAAACTGATCGAGCTAACAACGCGAACCTTCATGGTAACAGTAATAGTCACATTGGTCGTGCGTCTAATAACTTCAGGAAAAAAACAGATGAATGCAGGCTTATGTAGGCCATGATGAAGGTGATTGAAGACAAACCTTAGAAAGTTCATCTACTGTAAGAATATGCAGTCGTTCATATGTCCTCATCAATCCTAATTTCATGTTAATTCTTTTGTTTGACATCTTATGCTTGAAGACTCTGAATACTTGTTTATATGCATAGAATGATATCTTTGATCAGATCCGTCATCACATATCTGTGTATGGTTGGGTGCTGATTTTGTTATTTTCGGGTTTTTAGTTTAATATTTCTTTTCAGCGGCGGCGGTCGTGGTAATTGACAAGAACTTATTGATAAGACTTGAACATTGTACAAGAACGTGTTGTAGGAGTAATCCATTCATCACCATAATTTTCTTAGCAACATTGCCACAACGTTTTCTTAGCAAGAATTTTCTTACATAAATGTTCTGTCATGATCATTGATCATGACCAGTCCTGCAGTGCTGAGCATAATTTTGTAGCGAGAAAAATTCAAAAAATTCTAACAGTATCTCTTCTAAGACCATTTTGTGGCAAGAAAAATTTCCAACTTGGCATTCTTTGATATAGGAATGTTTCTCCATATTTTTTGTTTCCTTTTCTTTTCTTAATAAACACGATGATTACTTGATATAAGAATGTTTCTCTTTGTTTTTTGTTTCCTTTTCTTTTCTTAATAAACATCTTCGTGTTTGACCAAAAAAAAATAATAATAATAATCTGACCAATTAAGTTTTGAAATTTTGTTGAATATTAAGTGATTTTTACCTGTTCCGGGAGAGGAGTTGGGAAGAAGAGATAGCTTTTTTACTCCAATAAGGGTGTTCACAATTCGGTCTTTTATAAATTATATATTAAAAAAAAGTGTATTAGCTGGTAAAAGGAGTTTTTTTTTCTCCACAAAACAAATATATATCCCACGCCATTTTGAACACACAAGACAACCAAATCCCGAGTGCTCGACTGAAGTTTACTTACCTTGAATCTACACCTACGCCTGCCACTGGTGCATAGCAGAGTTTTTTTATTGTGATATAACAAGCATTATTCCGAGATAATAAAATGAACGAGTCAAATACACAGCACCATTTTAATCAGCGATATATAACAAGAACAATTACAAAACAGAAACCACTACCGATTAATATGTTGTGCACGCCAAAAAGATGGTCTAAATCAATATTAACAAGCTCTTACGATGAAGTTTAGGCAAACCAACTTCTCACCTGCGCTCAGTATTACATAACAAACTCATACATATAGGTGCAGTACACCTTTCAGACTGTAATTTGGATAGATGAGATGCCATCTCAAGTCCCATCACGGCCCATTGACTGCTCTGTAGGAGGAATCATAACCAGGACTGGTCGATTATCATGTCCAGGATGAGGCAACCTACGACGCAGTTCTCTCCCTTCCTGGCAGAGGGAACACAGGTGACACACAAAGTGTGTTGCAAAGTCGCACACTGACTCACACTGCTCGCGCTGCAGGTCATCCTCTATGACGCTTTCACAGCAACCGCAAGTCCTAGAGAGAGCCTCACAGTTGCCCTGTTATCAATACACCACCAAAAATAACAAAAAACCAAGTAGTTCAGGAACTTGATTCAAGTATTTGAACAAAAGTATCAAAATACAAAAACAATTTCCTCACATTTAAGTGATTAAATTTGTTTATTTAATACCAAAAAAACCTGAACGAGAAAAATGCTTTATCAAATCATTAGTTTTAGTATAGCACAATCCTGTCATGATTTCAGTCGACCTAAATTACCTTGATTTGAATTGTCACTTCCAAGGAAGTAGGGACTTTAAACGTATGCTATGAAGGCCATTGATTAGGAACATTCCTATGAGACATCAAATGCTATTTTCATTTGGGTTTATCACTGAAAAATGATGACAATAATTCGTCATCCTAGTGTCTCAAATTTACTGCCATGATACCAGGGCTGAATGTTCAAGTAAAGAAAAGAAGATGTTACCTTTGAAATTCAGAGAATATCTGAAAATTCAGTTTTCTACTCATTCTTTGGATAAAAGTGTTCATCTCTACCCTAAACAAGGAAAGAATAACGAATAGATAAACGGGTAGGGAGAACAAATTCAAAAGCGAGAAAAAAAATAACACCCAAAATCATGGATAGTAGCCTTTAAATATAGACAAAATCAGTAATTTCAAATTCCGATTAGTGTGTAGAATTTTATTTATTTTCCCTTATAATAAAACAATAAACAAGTATGGACAACAAGTTCAAAAGCAACAAATAAGAAAATACTGAAATACCTCCCAAAATCATGGATTATGCCTTTCAAAATTCAAAGAAAATCTGGAAATTCAGTTTTCAACTCATTCTTTAGATAAAATTATTTATTTCTACCAAACAAAGAAATAACAAAAAAACGATAAAAGGGAAGAAAAACAAGACCAAAAGCGAACCAAAAAAATAAATTTGAAAAACCTAAAAAAAATCTTGAATTATAGCCTTCAGACAAAAATCTGGAAATTCAATTTCTGACTGATTCTTTAAAAAGAAATAACTATTTATTTCTGCCAAAAACGGGGAATGAATAATGAAAAGGACAAATGGGTAGTGACTACAAATACAAAAGCGACGAACAACAAAAATTGAAAAAAATCCAAAATCGTACATTATAACCTTTGAAAATCCCACAAAAACTGGAAATTTGTTTTCGTCTCATTCTTTAGATAAATTTATTTATTTCTATGAAAGAACCTGGAAAGAATAATCGAGTACATATGTAAGGAGAGGAAGTGCGAGAAAAGAATTGATAAAACCTCTAAAATCATGGCTCAGCATTTAAAAATTAGTTTCTAGACAAATTTTGTAAATTCATTTTTCAACTCATCTTAAATAAAATTGCTTATCTCAATGAAAATAACAAGGATAAAAGATCTGGCAGAAGTAGAACAAGAACAAAAATGACAAGAAAAAAATTGAAGAAACCTCTAAAATCATGGATTGTAGCTCTTGAAATTCAAAAAATCTACAAATTCAGTTTTGACACATTCTTTCGATAAACTAGTTCCTTTCTACCAAAAACAAAAAAGAATAATATAAAGGATAAACATGTACTAAAAACACCTCTCAATCGTGGATCTTTAAAACTCGGACAAAATCTAAAAATTCAATTTTCACTCAATCTTTAAAATAAAGTTATTTATTTGTGTCGCAAATAAGGAAATAATAATAAAAAGGATAAATAGATAAGGAGAACAAGAGCAAAAGTCGCAAAACAAAATAAATTGAAAAAAAAACTCAAAATCATGGATTATAGCTTTTGAAAGTCGAACAAAATCCATAAAATTCAGCTTTCGACTCGATTCAATAAATAAAATTGCTTATTTCTACCAAAGACAATGAATGAATAATAAAAAGGATCAATGGGAGGGAGTCCCAATGCAAAAGCAAAAAAAAAATTGAAACCTCCAAATTTGTGGATAATAGCCTTTGAAAGTTGGAAAAATAAAAAATTAAATAATTTTTTAAATGTATAAATTCAATTTACGACTCATTCTTTAGATAAACAAATATAAATTTGTTTATTTCTACGAAAAAAGGGATACATAATGAAAAGGATAAATTAGACAGGAGAACAAATTCAAAAGCATCAAAGAAGAAAAAACAAAATAAAAAAAAACTCTAAAATCACGGATTATATTATGTACAAGTATAACCAGTGAATAGGAAAATACCTAATCAAAATCACTCAAGACATGGGTTCCGATCTAATTTACTGAATTGTTGCTCTTCACTAATTTGTTTACTTTTTGTTGGGAAAGAAAATAATCACTACAAGAAAGAACAAATTTGGGAATTCAGCTCGAGATACTCTTTCAAATACAGTAACTTTTTCTTACTAATAATTTCTTTAGGTTGTGCCTCATAGAATATTGCAAGAATAAACAAGGTAAGAATACAAATAATGCAGTCATTTTGTAGAAAACATAGTGGAACTGAAGTTATGCCTGGTTATATATTCAAAAGAACAAGAAATCTGTCCCGGATTAATATTTTAAGGAAAAAATTTCAAAAGAATAATATAATGTTATTTATGAAAATTATAAAAGAAAAAAAGAACTTGCCTCGAGATTGAATCTTCTACGGATAGCGACACGGCTCGGATAGGAGAACCATGGGGCCAGCCAATTAGAGCCGAAAAGGGAATTCCCAATCATGAAAAGACCAGCATAACTCAAACAGTGACTCACAAAGGAACCTGGTCCTTGGCCTAGTCTTTCGACGTTGCTGCCATATAACATACATGGGGCAAAAGTCCCAAGAACACCTGCCAGATAATTATGGTCAGTGTGGAAAACCAAATATCCTTCAATAAACCTAACCTAAGATGGTAATACTCCGTATTCCAATTTTCAACTAAAACCAAGAGAAGAGATGATACATTCACTGACCAGAATCTCAAGGCCCTAGCATTATACTGCAAGGCTGTTCACTAAGAGAAAAAAAAAAAAAACATGGGTGTGTTTATCATATCCGTGGTAGGCTTCTTGTACTTTCTCGTATCCTATTTGATAGTGTGCCAAAAAACATATTGAAATTTAAGGGGAAAATTGATTGGAAACTCATTCTTTCAGATTCCAGAATTCTCACACCCCAAAAATCGATCATATATGCAATTCTAACCTTTTTCAAATTTCAAACCCTCGCTTAGGGGCTGTTTGTTTGAATTAGAAGTCTAACCTCTAATAGAGGTAAATCTTTGACTAGAGATGTTGGAAAGTGTTTTTTTAGGCTCTAGTTAGAGAGCTAACTCAAAGTAGAGATGTTGGAAAGTGTTTTTTTAGGCTATAGTTAGAGCTAGGAGTGGGCACAGTCCGGATTAGTTCCAATTTTGAGGAACCTAACTCAAACCGTTTAAATTTTATCAATTCCGATCCGGATCAGTCCCCCTATTTTGATTGTTGGAACCAAACCTAATTCAAACTACTAAGAACGGTTCGGTTCCTACGGTTCCATTTGTTGAATATGTTTATGTTGTACATTTGATTTGATAATAGTCTTTTTTATTCTAAATTGAATTAAAGGTTGCAAAGGAAGTTGGTTCAAAAAGCCAAATGGAGCAATGAGTTGGAAAGTTTATGATGAAGTTTTCTTTGCATGATGGTGCATTGCCTGATCACTGATGTGTTGACTGGGTATTCCCATTGTGAATGAAGACTTTGTTCAGGCTCGAAAGAGCTAAAAGAACCCACGCAGAAATGTGGCAGACTTTGTATCATTCACTATGTATTGTGAATCAATGATATGTCAATAAGGAACGAATTCAGAATGAAAATTTCTGCTGTTTCTATCCTGACTAGTTCCCAATTTCGTTCTTTCATTTGTACTGCCAAAGCAATTATAATATTATGTTTGTCATTCAAACTTGCTAAGATATCAGTATGAACATAATTTGATCTTTGTCAACAGCTACATCAACATTTTCATAATATAAACAAGTTACTGCAATAATCTTTTGTAAAATCTAGTGGGTACGAGCCAATGAATTTTGTTAAAATTAGTTGAGACTTATTAGCCTCCCATTGGGAAATCAATCCTTCTCACCAACCGTGTCCTCCATCGCTCCCGGTCCCCCCAATGTATCATCCATCTCTCACCTAGTTTTACCTGCAGCTCATTCCCAATGACATCGCTCCCGGTCCCCCCAATGTATCATCCATCTCTCACCTAGTTTTACCTCCAGCTCATTCCCAATTTCACTAGAGCAGAGCATCTCATACTCATCATAGGTGAGCAAAAGCAGAGTAAGTGAAGAAGAAGTGAAGAAGTTTGTCCTTCACAATCCACTCTCCTTCTTTCTCTCGAATCTCCTCTTGTCTTCGAAGAAGACCTTCACCATTACTGTCCCCTTCTCAATTGTCTCCAAATTCGCCTCTTCGGCTCAACTCTTAAAACCCAACCCATTGTTTCTTGATTCCCATGTTAAACTCTACGGTTTCATCCAACCCAGTCGAGCTTCTTCTTTATCCCTCGAGAGAGAACCAGATAAACAACAACAACCAATCGTCTCTGAAGTTGTTGTTAGTGTTAAAGCTTCTGTTTCGAATAATCAGTAGGGGGCGAAGATTGTCCTAGTGGTGATCTCGATTGCAGTGGGATTAATTATAAGGTTTTTTGGTGATCTACAAGTTACCAAATTCACTGGGATTGTGGGAAGTGAGAGAGTGAGAGAATGAGAGATAAGGGTGGGTCATTGCTACGTGGGCGATTGGGGGTTTTAGGGTTAGAAATAAAAAAATTTCTCCCCAATCATATTAAGACACATGTCCAGGGGGTTATATAACTGTTTGAAACCGAACCGTTTGAAATTAAAAAATTTAACCTAACTCGAACCGTTTCTTAATTTACAAAATTAAAACTAATCGTTTGGAGCAAAACGGTCCGGTTCAATTTGAATCCGCGGTTCCTCGACTCGTTTGCCCACCCCTAGTTAGAGCCGCTAACTCAAAGTAAGGCAATTCAGAGGTTTGGTTATATTTGATTTTTTATTGTTATGTTTGGTTGGATGTATGGTTATATTTCATCAGATATAAACA
Organism: Berberis thunbergii; assembly: GCA_003290165.1. Classification (NCBI taxonomy): domain Eukaryota; kingdom Viridiplantae; phylum Streptophyta; class Magnoliopsida; order Ranunculales; family Berberidaceae; genus Berberis; species Berberis thunbergii. Next base: position 14,173 of record QNQO01007362.1, on the reverse strand, counting down.
AACCTATGAATTGTACCCAATGTCAGACCTGAGTCTTACTTTCATCCAATATAACCATACATCCAACCAAACATAACAATCAGACATTACTAACTAGATGTTTTAAAATTCAGACATAGGGAGGTGTATTGTATATGAATTCTTATAGAATTGATAAATAATTTGAAAAGTCCACGGACTCTTTAAATTGTCCACAGACTCTTTAAATTGTCCACGGACTTCTACTGATTTCTTAAATCCATAGACTTTTGCTACAGACTTTCTAGAGATTTATGAAAATCCACGGACTTTGTATGAACGACTTTTACAGATTTCTAATTATTTGCAAGATAAAAAAGAAGTTGGTAATGACATATCCTCTAACAAACCAAATATATTAGACATTAGAGAGTAAGAAATTCTACAAACAGCTGGTGGGCCTTATTGCTTTGATGGATTTTGTTTATTGTAGATGAAAGGGAACATTTGCAGATTGAAAATGGGTTATGGGTTGATTCATCTTCGTCTCCCTAGACTCTCCTGAATCTCTTGTACAGTAACACAAAGAGAAAGCACATAGACAAGAGGGAACACGAAAGGAACACAAGGGATAACATGGGTTCAACGATAGATGATGGAAATTGTAGAAAGCCATGAAAATCGTTCATTTACAGAGAAGAAAAAGAAGATGTGATAAAAGAGAGAGCTTTTGGTGAAGTGTTGTGTATTTTGTATAAACGTAAAGGCGGATCAGTCATCGTCATCTCTCTCTCTTGTGTTTATGCAAAGATAGAAAAATAATCGAGAAAACAAGAGGATGGGAACCAACCTCTTCGCAGCTGGCACAATGAAGAACTTTGGAAGACTTTTTTTCACATTGGAATCTTTGATATGGAGGCTGGCAAACTATTGAACTTTATAATTTATACCTAACACTACAAAGTCCATGATTTTCCAAATCCATAAATATGAATGATATTTTGAATACCCTAAAGAATACCCCTAGACTTTTGTAGACTTTTTAAAATCCAAATTGAATACACTTGGATTTTCAGAATCCATGGAATTTATTAAATTTCCTACAAAATCCAGATACAATACACCCCCAATAATGTCTAGTTAAGAGGTGTAAACAAACAAACCCTTAGTCATTCAAGAAGCTATATGAAATTTGCATCAAAATCATAGGAATCCCAATTCACAGTAAAATTTTCAAACCCAATGGGGCCCTTTAACTCTATAATGACCCATGCTCCAATACAAAAAGATAGCCATTATCTTCATAAACCCACACCCCACACTAGCCACCTTAACTTGAAATTTTGAGCATTCTTCTCAGTTCTCAAACAAAATACCCCAAGATTAAATACCAAAGAACCTTTTTATCCCTTGACTAAAGATTTTCAACTCTGGCAACACCACCCATACAAAGGCCTCAAATAAAGAATCCAAAAAAAAGCCCAAGTAAGGCCAACTGACACAAGAAGAATGGTTATACTTGTCTGGTAAACTACAATAAAAAAAAAAAGAGGTGATCTGGCGAATCCACTCCCCACACGACTGCATTCGACATCAAGATCCACACCCTCATGAGCCAATTTATCATAACTAGGGAAACAATTCCAAACTAATTCCCCCAAAGGATTAAAGAAGAATTCATTGATGAATGAAGTTCTTCCATACCAACCCAAAAGAAAATCACACACGTCGAGAAGACTCCTCGCAAGTGAGCATTTCATAAAGAGTGAGAACCTGTTAAACTCTACCATAGCATTCCACATATTTGCCTAAGTTGAAGACCATAACTTGATAATCGCCACTACCAATGATCTAAACCTATGACAAATCCAACAAAATCAAACTTTTCCAGCCCTAGGACGATAAAACGATATCTTTTGGCTCAGAACTCCCCATGTCGATTTCCTTCATTCTTCTTCACACTACAGTTGCTCGAAAACTAATTCGATGATCTTAATTGCCTTCAAACACAATAAAAGCATTAAATTTCCCATATATAATAATAAACTCGAAGTAATAACTACCATTCCCACACTCATCTCAATATTTTCCGCACTCATTTACACTAGATTTGCTTAATTCCAAGCATACAACAACAATAATCATTTATTTCTACTTTACTAGTCTCAAACCCTAACTTGACCATCTCCACTACATCCTACCTCCTAACAAAATCAAAGCAATGGATTCGACACTAAAATCACCAAACAATCATCTCAACGAAGAAATCAAACAACTTACAGACTTCAAGATCGCTTCCACAGAACTCGTCATTCTGTCCAAGACAACCAAAGAGACCCGAATTCCAGCGAGATCGAGCCACCGGTTCACCGACAACGCTTCCGTGACCCAAAGGCAGTCCGTCAGCTGTCCATGGAAAGAATGCCGGTCCCACTTCCTCATCCACTGTTTTCTTCGCCGCTTCCAGCTTTATTGGCTCCACCGGTTTCTTGACGTCGTGGTTGGCGGTGGTGTCTTCGTTGTCGACTGTATTGGTTAGAAGAGGATTCGATTCTTCGTGATTCGCCATTGATGAAAAAATGAAAACCTTAACCTAGAGACAACAAAAGTAGATGATCTGGAAATGGCGGTGGAGGTGGAGGGAATATAATTTCTTGGTTTCTTCGTTGATTATTATTTGGGACGCATCATCATCAATCAACGTGTGGAACCCAAGAGTATTACCTTTTCGTGGTACGTGTATCGTTTTTCTTCAAGGCATGTTATTTACCTTTTCGTGGTACGTGTGACTCGCATGAGCTATAGTGGCTCTTTGAAGATGCACGAGTGTCGCACATGCAATAAGGTGGAGGATCTTGCTGTACACGTATCGTTCAAATTCTTACATATATCAACGCCTACAATCAAATCTCCCTTTTTTCCTAACCGTGAATTGAAACAGATCAAACCAGTGTAGTTAAGGCGTTGAGGCGGCGGATGAGCTTGAAAACACCTCAGAGGCGAGGCGGTAGGCGAGGCGGACGCCTCACTTCACTGAGGCGGTTTTTAACATTTTTTTAAGATATTTTATTATAATAAATTGAAACACATTTAGATAAGTAATATTCATCATCATTTTGATAACTTGCATATGCCAATATGTACAAAAAGTCATACAATTATTTAGAATTGAAATGAAAACATAATAAAGCTCCATAGCATAGCAAAAAGATGCACTACATAAGTGTACTTAACTTGTCTATCCATTAAATCACTAAAAAATAAACAAACAAGAAAACATCAAAGCATAATGTAAACTAGTTCATCAACTTCTTATTGGTTTAACTTTGGAAATTTGTAACAGTGTTTGGAAAATTAATGGTTGAATTTGAAACAGTATTTGGAAAATTGCAATTTGGTGAGGCATCGCCCAGCAGGTCTCATTGGTTTAACTTTGAAAGTTTGCACCAAATTTGATCCATATACTAAAATATTACGATCCATACACTGAAATATTACTTATTATTGTTTATTGTAAAAAAAAAACCACACCAAAACAAATCATATAAAAAAAGGAGCAAAACAAATCATATAAAAAAAACACATAACGGATCATTAAAAAAATGAGTAGAACTGATGATATAAAAAGAGTAGAACGGATCATTAAAAAAAAGCTGCAGAACAGATCGTATAAAAAAACACAGGAAGAAGAGGGAAGAAGAAGATGAAGAAGAAGAGAAAAACATCCTGATATGAAAGAGGCAACACCTAATTTGAAGAAGATGAACCTGATTAGAAGGATAAAAACACACACAACAACAACAATAGCCCCCAAGGAGTCGTTATCTTGTCTAAAACTCTAAATACTCCCCTCTTAACCTTAAAAGACAAGTGGGCTGCAATAAACTTTTGGTTTTTTAGCTGTAAATGGGCTGAGGCGGTCCGAGGCGGACGCCTCACTTCACCGCTCCGCCTCGCATCATTTTGAGGCGTTTTTTTGCCAAAACGTCTCGAGGCGCGCCTAGGCGTCCGCCTTAACAACACTGGATCAAACATCTTAACCTTGGCTACGATCGAATCGCCTTTCTGTGATGTGAACTGGATTTTTGTTGAGTGAGGGAGAGACGAAGAGCAACTGGTTCTTCTTTGACCCTAATTGACTACATCTAGGGTTCTTCAACTGTATAGATATGGCTTGGACTCCACGAATACGATGAACAGTGTTACTATCCTAAGTCATGTGATATTAGGGTCAAACCCCATATTCAAGGCTCGATTAAAAAAAAAATGACTATTATCGAGCCAGTGTCGATATAGTAGGCCAACGAGTGGAATTATCCCAAAGAAGGAAAAAAAAAAAAAAAAAAAAGGCTACTATCGTCGATAAAGTAGTCCGATGAGGATGTCGACTAGGTCATGTAATTAACTTTTTCCTCTTGGACAATTCGGGCTTTTGAAAGAATTGATTGGGGCAATGTCACGATCCTAGTCATAAACCTTCATCTTTGGTTAGTTCATGACAATTGGAATTAGAGTCAAACCCCACATGTAAGATTCGATTTCTAGCAATGGCGACTTATAAACTGAATTAAAATAATTTAATATTATATATAAGCATAGTATTAAATTGTTGAATACTGATAGGTGAGTAAAGCTTCATCGGACCTTTTAAGATAAGGGAATGATTCATGAGAGAGATAGTTTGTTGCTATGTTACCCGTGTTTGTTCAGTGTTACACATGTTTGCTAAAGCTATTGTTCCTTTGTTTGCTTCGGATGAGAGTTTAAGTATGAAAGTCTTTGATGAAGAATTTTATCGTTTTTCATTGTTTGCTTTTGGTACAAAGTTCAATAAAGTCATGTTATGTCAAGGGTTTTGTAATTTATTGTTACTTCTTAATGAATGTTTTCCACTATAAATTAGTACTTTAATTTATTTAGGAGAATTTGATATTAAAGTCTACATTCTTGAACTATTGGCACCCAAAAAGGAATGTGCATAAATTAATGGGGCCAAAAGGTAAATAACCATTTTTTCTACAATTCATTTCTAGCAAATTCCGGACAGCAAAATATAATATCAAAATTCTGGACAGCAAAAATATCAGGACGGGGTATCGCGGGTGAGTGTTGCTTTTTTCAGTCACTCTCGTTAGTCATTACGTCTCTTTATCTGTTTTCAATTTCTCTTTCTGGTTTTATAATAGAAAATAGGATTCGAATTTTCACAATTTTTTTCCCAACATTATTCATCAACCTTTGCTGTATTTGATATGTCAATTGGTTCTGTGCAAATCAAATATCCATTCACGTTTTGATGCCAGTCCATAGTTGCTGCCACACCCATGAGCCACGGCGACTACCATACATCTTACATCACCCAAATGACCAAATCACCTGCAACAACTTACAAGATCTTCCGCCATTTCACAAAACTTTCACTTGGACGTAACCGAAACTATGCCTATGCATTCTCCTGACTTGCAGTGGAAGATGAATTCGGGTACATCGAATGGATCATAATAAACATCGCAGATGCGAATTTCAATAGAGAATATAGATAACATCGTCTAAATCTGTCCGTAAATTATTGTAACATCTGCAAGATGAAAACATAATCACCAACAAACATCTTCTACTTGATCTTCAAGGGTTAAAATCAAGTCTACTATAATTATTAACATACTAAGTAACATTATTAAGGATACAACATTTAAACCTTTGTCCCTGGCTCGTTTCACTTAACATATAAGCAGAGTGGTATACAACAACATGGATAGTAGCATAGAAAGTTTGGATCATTTTATCCGCCATCTCACTTCCCATCACGGCCCATTGATTGCTCGGTGGGAGGGATCATAAAGATTGGACGATTGTTAAGCCCGGGATGAGGCAGTCTATGGCGGAGTTCTCTTCCTTCCTGGCAGAGGGAACATGAGTGACACAAGTAGTGTGTTGCAAAGTCGCATAATGACTCGCACCGCTCACGTTGCACGTCATCCACTAAGATGCTTTCGCAGCAGCCATATGTCCTAGAGAAGGCCTCGAAGTTTCCCTGTTCTCAGAACCAGCACCAAAACAAGAACCAAGTACATGAGCTCAATTAGGTATTTGAATCAATTGTCAAATTCAACAATAATTTCCTGCTATAAAAGCTGAAAGTATAGAAACTAGATGCAAAGTTTATGTCTATCAATCACTAATTCTAATCTTCAGAAGCACATTCTCGAAAATCTTCGTGATACTGAAGCTTTCCAAACACTCACTAGATTAATGTAGCGGGGATGGAAGTCAAAATCAATGCTAATAATAAAATAAAAACAAAAAACTCAAATGAAAAAACTTGCCTCAAGATTAAATCTTCTTCGGATGGCAATGCGGCTAGTATATGAAAACAAAGGGGCCAGCCAATTTGTGCAAAGAAGGCAATTCCCAATCACGTAAAGACCAGTGTACTTTAAGAAGTTACTCGCAAAAGCACTGGGACCATTGCCTAGCCTCTCGGCATTGGTGCCATGTAATATACAAGGGACGAAAGCTCCAAGAAGACCTGCCAGATATTGTGTTAGTCAGTGTGGAAGAACACACAATAAATATGTGAATCAACTGAATTAGCATTCTCAAAGGAAAATGCATGAAATGTGGCACTCACCAACCAAAACCACCACGTGGTTGGTGGTTCAATGTCCTACACTTCTGAAACTAATTTCTAGCATCTAACTTGTTGCTCTATACAAACATGTTTACTTTAAAGGAAACGATTCAAAACAAGAAGTTTAGAAACCAAATTCATGTTCCACACAGAGACCATATCTAAATTACATCCCATGTTTGCTTCGCTATCAGATGAACTAACTCCAAAGTCATTATACGATCTTATCAAAATCATAGCGGAACTAAAGTAAAACTCAAGCAAATAACAAAATGGATAACGAATGCTAGCTTAGGTGGTAAGGCTTGTTATATATGGTATCCGTATCACAAACCTAGGTTTTGAACCCTGCCAAAGGAGTCTACATGGTTCAAGGATTCAATAGAAAGAATATATTAAGTACACACCAGAAAGCAATCTCACCAATGTCAAAATGGTCCTTAATTTTTTGGGGCACTGGATCAGGTTGTGTTGTGTTGTGACAGGTAGGCAGGCAGGTTACTCCGACTGAACCCAAACCCAAACCCAAACAGACCTGCTTATTTATCATGTTGAATTGAGAGTAACTCTAACCCGATCTGCTACTAAACAGGGTGGCATCTAACCCACCTGCCCAACCAATTTCATCAGCCAATCAACTCAAATTGGCACAACCATTATGAACCGAGTTTTTGTCATAAACTTCGAAAAACCTCATGGTTCATTGTATGATTAGTTAAAACCAAGACATGCTACTTTAGAGGAGCTGAGTTAGAATTACATTATTCAAAGACAAAATTATCTAATATTTGAATAGCTTGTACATAAATGGGACTTCTTACAATTAGTTGCAAGAGTTTAGTCTCACATCACCAACCAAAAACCTTAAAAGACTTTTGTTTTACAAGTTGTAAACGTTAATTTTACAATATTGATACAAATTATGAAGCTCAAATCAAAGTCACCCATAGTGAAATTTTCCCCAATTACAAATTTCACTAAAAATGAACAATTCAAACGCATCCAATTATGTACTGCATCGTAAAGAATTCAGTGAATGGTATCAAGTAATTGGAATGAAAACAACTTACAGACTTCAAGATCGGTTCCGCAGAAGTCATCATTCCTTCCAAGACAACCAAAGAGACCAGAATCCCATGGAGTCCGTTTCACCGGTTCACCAACAACACTTCCGTGCCCTAGCGGCAACCCATCAGCGGTCCATCCGTATCCAGCGACGAACCTCGGCCCCTTTTCTTCGTCGTCCACCGACTTCTTCGTGGGGGGCTTCTTGAAGGTGGGAATTGATTCTGTTGGTTCGCAGGAGTTGGATGGGAGAAGTGGGTTTGATTCTTCAGGATTCGCCATTGAAGATCTAAACAAACTCACGAGAATGAAACTGGGAGACAGAGAGAGAGAGAGATTTGACCAAATGCAATGCGCGTTGTTTGTTTGGTGGGGTGACGCAGTGGAGAATACGCTGTTTGTACTGGTTGACTTTGCGGTAACCAGGACGAGTGGCACGAGTAGATGAGGTTTTTTAGTACCTCGATTTCAAAATGAATAAAGCATCAACGCTATGGCAATTTTATCATGGCGGCCATTTTTTTAATGGTGTTTTTACTCACACACTACCAATAAAAAAAAAAAAAAAACTCTAACTCATACACTATTTTTCTCATTTCTTCCTCTCTCTCTTCCCTCATTCTACATTTTCGGGCTCGTTTATTACTCGATGGAATGATAATGAAAATGGTAATAGAAATGGTAATAGTAATGAAATGAAAATGGGAATATATTGTTTAGTATACTTTTAAAATGGTAAGGTAATAATGTAAAACTTATTTTCAAAATACCCTCACTTAAAAATCAAAAACCCCAACCATCCCCACTATCTCTCTTTATAAGTCAACTCTTCTCTTCTTTTTTTGTGACATGGTGGGTGGTGGATTTCTTCACAAGGAGGGTGGTGTGGGTGAGGTGGTGAAGAGTGGGTGAGGTGGTGGTGGCGGGTGGATTCTTCACAGGGTGAGAGGTGGTGAATTATTCACATTGTAGGTGGTGGATTTATTCACAGGGAGGGTGGGTGAGGTGGTGGTGTGGGTGAATTTCTTCACAGGAAGAAGGGTGGGTAAGGTGGTGCTAGCGGGTGAGATGGGGGTGGTTTTTGTGACAGTGAGTGAGATGGTGGTGGGGGGTGAATTTCATGAGAACAGAGGAAAGAAAAGATTACAGGGGGAGGGTGAGGAGGGTAAAAATGGTCATTAAGTAACCTTGGCCATTACGATGGGAATTTTAATGGTCATTCATAGGGGGAGGTAGGAATGACCATTACAACCAGATCTGTAATGGAGATTACCAGTACAATGATTTTTTGTTTCACCAAACAAATGAATGTAATTGACCATTGTAATAGCCATTACATTACAATGGTCAAAGGACGCCCTTAGTGTATCTCCTATCCTTTTTAATAGTTCTACACTTTTTCTTTTCTTCCTCATCACCCTCACATAGGACTCCGCGAATATGGGTATTTCACTCACGGCAGCCATTGCAATGGCAAATTAATGGAGGGTGTAGACGGAGGGGATGACATTTGAAAACTTGGATGAAAGCGGTGAATAAAGACATCCTTGAGTTTAAATTAGGCGAGGATATGTGTGAAGATTGCATTGCTTGGATAACAAAAATCCATATAACCAACCTAGAAAGTATCATGAATGGGCTTTGGTGATGATGAAAGGTTGTCGTGAATGAGGAACTCATCCTTGCGAATTACTCTGCGAGGGCTAGGGTTGAAAATTGAACCGACTGTTCGATTTTCGCCTAAACTGTGAACCGAACCGATTTTGGTCAGTTTAAAAATTTATAACCGAAACCAAACCGACCATTAACAAAACCGAACAGACTCTATTTTATTCAAATCGTAACCGAACTGTCACGCCCCGATTTTCGAAGGAAACGAAAATCCCAAAATTCACATAGGATTATCCGTTTCCCCCAAAACTCAGGACGTGAGAATTCAATAATAACAGAAACAAATAGCAGCAACAACTAAACAACTGAAACAAATAAAATCTAACCTGGTGAGACTCTGACGTTGCTAGCTCACTAGCGGAACTCCAGTACGCAGCTCAAAATCTCTAAACCTGAAAAGCTAATCAGCTACATTCCAAAAGGAATGTACCCAAGAAGCAAAAGCTCACTCGGGTCAGCAATAAAGCTGGTGTGAGAAATCTTCATCCAAAAAAAATTCAATAAATCCACACGTGACAACATTAAAATAAACCAAACAATACATAACCACACCATCAGGTAGTTCCTCAATGAGGCAATGGTGTTGTCATGCTAATAAATAAATATGCATTCTTAATTACTAATAAATAAAATGTATGAGTTATCAATCCTCATAAATGCAACAACAATACAATTCACTCATATTAGACTATTATTGAAATATTAACAAAACACATTTTTCTACCCTTAGAAAGACATGTAGTTCTCATTCAATGGTTGAATGAGCATTTAGTTTCTTCCTTTAAGGTACTCACGCACATACACAAAACAAATCTCGCTACTTTTCCACAATCGCACTCTCCTCCTGTGCCGAACACACTCACCCAAGTGTGCCTCCCTTGCCTTCGAAACCACTCGGAGCGTACATGTTCCAAGTGGGGTGCCACCTCGAGGAACATGTCATCTCACCCGAAGTTCGATCCATGGCAAACATTCTTCCTAAATCTACACGTACAACCGAACACACATGGAACGGTGCACCGAACACACCTCACCCAAGTGTGCCGCTCTTGCCATCGAAACCATTCGGAGCGTACATGTTCCAAGTGGGGTGCCACCTCGAGGAACATGTCATCTCACCCGAAGGTCGATCACTGGCAAGTACACTGGTATACAAGCAAGTCTGCATACCCAATAATATCACAAGTATACAAGCAAGTCTGTATACAAAAACTTTCTTTTCTTTTCACATTCTTTTTTTTTCTTGGAGTTGTGGAAAAGAGCATAAAAATAAATCCTCAAAACTCTTTTATGGTGACGCTTTGTCAACCATAAATAAATCCAACCCACAGTATCCACCATTCTCTTGGGGAACAATAATATTTGACACATTTTCCAAGTAAGCATGTCACACTCTAAATTGTACAAACAAAGAAATTGGCAGCTAGAGTATTAAAGTATTATCAGGCACTAAAATAACGCATGAAACGTATGCTTATCATAAGCTCATATGCCAATTCAATGTACGTATACTCTTTCCTAATAAGCTTCAACATGAGTAAGGATAACAAGAATTCAATCTCTATGTGATCAGGAATCAAGAACCAGTACAACTAAATAATCAATTTGAAAAGAAAACAAGAACTCAATTTCCCAAGATAAGGCTCACTAATGCTTAAAAACAACTAGTGACTTGGAAGTAACATATAATCAACAAGTGGATGGCATTTCCAGTTTCCAATTCACACAAGTATATATTGATGTTTCAATATACTAAATATTGAAATCAGTGAATCGGTTTTAGCTCTATTGATTTCCAATCTTGTCTCAATTGACTTTATGTGTAAAGCTTAAACTCATACCTATAACTTAAATCAATTGAGGTGGAATTCCATGGAAGCAAAAAAAAAAATGACGGAGGTACTCATACGTCTAAAATACTTTATGATGCATGTTCTAAAAATGCATCAAACCAAAACTAGTCCAAAGTAAGGATGCAACTCAGGAAAGCTAATCCGACCCCAGAATGAAACTAGTCCATTATTTGGACTACTCAAAGTCTATATAATTTTATAATGATTAAAAAAAAAGGCTTAATTGTGTCTTTCTATAAAATTCCGTAAGATTCCAAGGAATGTCAGTTTCTTGTAATGATAACAGTACATTGATACTGACACAAACATATAGAAAAAGTAGTTAGAAGTCCCCCAATTAAATCCTACTTAAAAGTTTTTGTCAAAGCAACAAACTCAAGAGCAAGAAATAAGTAATTGATAAATATATACAGTAAGTCGTAATCACCAAGACAGAAAATACTAACCCACAAAATCCACAGCATTTCAATCTCTGTAAGAAACACAAAATACAGCACTAGTACATAGCTCCCATTTGCCTATACACATTTTCATACAACGGAAACATTTTCTACAAAATTCCAGTGGGTAAACCCATTAAACAGATGGTATGTGTGGATGACAATGGCTATCGCAAATTGCATATAATAGAACATCTATGACAATGGTTATAGGCATAGTAGATGCATAAGGAGATGTCACGCCCCAAATTTTAATCCATCCAAACCTCCCGTAGATGACAATACCAATCACAACATCAAACCCCTAAACACACTAAATCGCTAGTAAGCCATCAAACACACCAAAATCAACAAACAAATATTAATGGTATTTCAAAAAGAGGAACTCATAAAGAGAATGAAAGAAGACTCACCATCGTCTTCTCGAAATTGCCTTGTTCTAAATATAAAACCTTTGATCCATCAACCATCTCTGCTGCTGGGCACGTAAGCATTCTCAAATTGAAGAATTATCAGGATTCCTCGAAGCTTGGTCGCGCGAAACATTCTCACCACTTAGAACATCTACGACAATTTCTGGCATGGTCCCATCTAGTTGTAGAACTTTGTGAATCTCTTCCAGACAACTGCCCCTCCAAGCAAAAAACCAGTGCTTTCAAAACCACTCCTCGGGCTCGGTTCGAACCCCCCCCCCCCCCCCCCCCCCCCCCCCTTACCCATGAATTTTTTTTGATCAATCAACAAAAAGATTGAAAAAAAAATCAACCCTGAATCATATTGAAGAGAACTCAAAGTTTGGGTTCGTCTTTACAGACAATTTGAAGAAGAGTTAAGTGTGTGTGGGTTGTTTGTTTGATGATTACAGTTTTGGGTTTTGAGTTTTCAGAGAAAACCTATTGATGAGAAGAATGAGAGGTTGAGAAATTTGAGGAAAACGTTGGTTTGATTGTGGGATTGACGAGTTTGTGAGGGAAGCTTATTGGTTGTAGTCTTTTTTCAAACAATAGGAGGGTAAGGCATACACCACTATCATCCTCTTCGCCTCCTCTCGAGCTCTCTTTCTCCACCGCATCTTCTTCCCATCTTCATCCCCTCACCAATTTCAGCCGCCATCGAAGAATAGATGAGGAAGAAGATATCTTCCTGTTGCACAAAAGAAGGAGGTAGGAAAAGGGTTTTTGGTTTCTCTTTTTTATATATAGTGGGTGGCTATTCGCCCCCACTAAAATTCTAAGAACACTCGCATTCTTTCACAAAATAAAACCCTACTTATTAGTTTAATAAAAACCCAAACCAAGCCCAAATACAATTAGGTACAATCCATCAACATTAGGGTTTACAAAAGAAATTTTTATATTTATATAATTAGGCGGGTATTACAATATATACAACTCAAAAGAATTCTCGTCCCGAGATTCGGTAGAGAAGGTAAGTAGGAAAAATAAATTCTTAAATAAACAAACTACACATCACATGGGACAAACAAATAGCTCATAACTTAATAAGACAATAACACAAAATATAAATATTTTCAGTTAAGTAGAAAAATTACGGGGTGCTACACGAACCGACTGACTATTTTAAACATATTATATTATTTTTATATAAAATATATTATTAATTATATGCATTCGGTCGGTTCAATTTTGTTGGTTGAAATAACATTGAAATCGAATACCGAACTGATAGTTACATAATTATTACATAATATACCCCTTAATTTATACATGTTAGTGTTTCGATTATTATATTTTATAGTAATTATTTCGTTTTCATATCTTTGTAGGAATTTGAGCGTAAACGATGAAATCAGATTAAAGCGGCAAGTTAAGGAACGACAATTAGTCGATTCCAATGGTGGTATAAAGCAATCACAAAACCTAAACCTAAACCTAATTCATACCCTAAACCCGAAACCTAATTCATACCCTAAAACCAATTCATACCCTAAAACCAAACCCAAACCTAATCCTTCTCCTACCCTCATTGTTGAATCATTCCCTCATTCCATCCCTATTCATCTTGATTATTCTTTATAAATAGAGGAGGATAGGGTAAGAATGGGGAGGAGGAAGAGAAGGGAAAAGAAGATAATTAGAAATCAAAACCTCTTCCTCAATGGAGATTTCCTCAAAGGAGCTCCTCTCTCAAAGGTGATTCACAATCACCCTCACCACTCATCCATCTCTCACTCACTCCACTCACTCAACACAGAGTCTCCTCGCCACCACCGAGCACCACCACCAATTTCGCCACCGTCCTCGCGCCACCACCGCGAAACAGGGGCGTGACAACCCTGTTTCGCGTCCAACTTTCACTTTGCCACCACCCTCGGCCCCTCTCCCCTGTCCACGCACCATCACCACCTCCGCACGAGCACCGCCACCGCGCGAAAACCACCGCGAAACAGAGCACCGCGGCCCTGTTTCGCGTCGCGACAGAGCACTCGCTGCTCCTCCCTCTCGGCCTCTCTTCGTCGCGAGCTCCTTCCTGTCCTCACCTCTTGCGACCACCGTCACCACCGACACGAGAGAACTCACCGCCTCCCCTCGCCG
>QNQO01007361.1:0-24431 GCA_003290165.1 Berberis thunbergii | reverse complement strand
TTTGATGGTTTATTAATCACTTTTAATCTTGTAAAAGTTAATCTTTCACATTCTAGTAGAACAGAGCACTTGCAGGCCGCATCCTCTGTAGATGCATCTTGCACCCGAATCCTTCTCTCTTCTCTAACCTCTTCTGACTTCTCTACTGCTCCGGTCTTCAATGTAAAAAAATTGATGCTTACTGCTTGCTGCTTGTTTGCTTGGTGATAGCTTAATTTGCATGCTTACTTGGTGCTGCTTGCTTGCGTGCTTGGTGTTGTTTGCTTGCTTGCTTAATTTGCTTACTTGCTTGATTGCTTGTTGCTTGTTGCTTGGTGATAGTTAATTTGCTTGCTTGCTTGGTGCTGCTTGTTTGCTAGCTTAATTTGTTGTTTGCTTGCTGCTTGGATACAATTTGAATTTGTAGCTTGCTGCTTGATACAATTTGTAGCTTAGTTTGCTGCTTGCTAGCTTGAATAGTATTGCCTAGCTTAATTTGCTTGCTTATTGTGTGTTCCAAGTGTTGGAGTAAAGGGTGAAAGGTGATAGAAAATTCTACGAAAAACTGCACTCGAACATATTCAGCTAAACATATTTGCTGCATAATCTATCCTAGCTTTAATTTCATGCTATTGTCATTGATCATGACTTCCTAACATTGGTTTTCATGAAATTGGCTGAACCTAAATTACTATAAGCCTGAACATTTGAAAGAAAAATCTAACTTTGATTTTGAACGTATCTGATCATATGAAAAATGGCTGTGAATGGGAGGGTGTTGCAGATTGAAAATAGTAGACAAAAGTTTCTAAGAGGGACGGTTTTAGAGATGAGTGTTTTAATGGATAAAACATTTGGTTTGTTGCTGCTACAGTTGTTGTTTGGTCTGCTGCAGCTGTTGTTGAGAAAGACCGCAATGTAAGCAGTGGCATCCATGTATATTCTTTCTACTATCCATGCTATATATTCTTCTACTAATCAACATGCTATGTCTAACTGTAACTTGGCATTCAATTATTGACAAATAGTTTAATTGCATAACGTTGTTTTTTGTTCTTTCCTTTTTCAAAATAAATTGTAATTGATATTGTTGGAAAAAGGGGCATAATCCATCTATGAGTTTGCATGTTGTGATGAATAGAGAACTAAGGATCTTGACACCCCTAACTTACTTAAGCAGTTACCTGCTTTGCAACAGCTTCTTTTTTCGACTTCTTGCTTGCTTGGTAATTCGTGCCATGCATTGGCTTTGCAATCAATTTTAAATTGATTTCTTCCTTAGTGCGAGATGATTTTGTCACGCACAGACATTATATGTATTATTTATGTGCTTTAAGCTGAATGTTGCTTATGGAATATTGTTGCAGCCACAAGGGCAGTTATCTATAATAGTGTGATTTTATATTCACTTTCTTGGTAAGCATGTTTAGTATCACAAATGGTTTTGGGTGGTTGCTTCTTTTTGTGTGCTCTCTTATGTCTTTTTATTCTTCAGGTTTCAAGCAAAGGCGCGTGAATATTCATACTGCAAGACATAATGTTATCCTCAATTTGGTTGATAAGGTAAGTTAAATGCCCGACGTCTCTTTCTTACAATATCATTATGCTAAGGTCATTTCTGAAACAGTTCTTCGAGATGTAGCAGGATGATGCTATTAGAGCACTTGAAATTATAAGAAAGCAGCAAATCAGGTTGATGCTATCACAAAACATGTGTTATGATCATTAAATATTTGCAAACAACTATTCCCAGTCATTTTTTTACTTTTTTCTAACTAGTTCCAGTGTTATTTTATTGATGAAGTGCCTTCGTTTTCTGCAGGCTGAAAGATTGTTTGATTTCTATGAAACTTGCAGACGCTTTGATTTGGACGGGGAGAAAAGTTTATAAGATGAAAATACATGGACACTCCGGATTTTTTCCAAAATCTTTTTGTTGTTTTTGTAAACCTTGATCCAAAATTGATCAGTTTTAGTTTGTCCTTGATTGTTAATCCATGTAAGTTTTCTGCTTATGTAGCCCCCCCTGAATTGATAGAGTATAAAGTTGTTTGGATTGTAATTTTTTGTGATGGACAAGTTATTGATTATACGAACCAATGTTAGTGTATTATCACCATTTACGGTGAAAATTAATATAATTGCGTTCAAGTTTGAATGTTTCTACTGAATGACAAAAAAAAAGGCAATAAGAAATCTGAAAAATAATAGAAAGAACGAATTCCATTAAAAAATGAATTTTCATTAGTAAATTTTTAGCTACAGCAAGTTAGTGTTAACAACGGCAAATGTCGTCTCTATTTTGGCAAACTTAGCGACGGTCAGAAATTGTTGCAACATAGCCACGCAAATGCCGTCTCTATTTGTCAATTTGATACAGTTTCAGCCGTCTCAGAATTTGCAACTTGCACGGTTGAAGCTGTCGTTAGATAGCCACGACAATACCGTTTCTATTTTGTCAATTTGCGACAACCTTAGCCGTCTCAAAAATTTAAAAAGCTGTAAAACCTTGAAATCAAATTAGTTTAGCGACAGAGTTTTTGCAACTTAGCGACGGTTATAAACCGTTGCCAGATAGCCACGTATTAGTACACCGTTGCTTTATACTGGAGCGACAATTCATATAGCTACGGTATTGCAATGGTCATTGAGCTGTTGCTTATTCATTTTCAGCTACGCTTTTTTTATACTTAGCAACGGTTATAATTCTGTTGCTAAATTTACTTTTTTTGTGGTGCTGGTTGCAAAAACTTGTTTCCCTAGTATTTTCGTTGGCTAAACGTAAAAAAAAAAAAAAAAAACTTACCATTCATCAAACACATGTGAGATTTCCATGCTATATCTGAAATAATCATAAAAACAAAGTAAATAAGCTTCTTAACCACCTTGTGCGAATGCTCCACAACCTCAGTTAGAAAGTAAAAGGTACTATCATCACTTGGAAATGTAGCACGTAAATGTATTACGATAGTGTATCCCATCAGCAGCTATTTCCTTTTCCGCTTTCAATACTTCTTGAAGGTACGAATATAGTGCTATTTCTCCTGTTGAATTCAGCAATCGCCAAATTTTGCATTCTCTTGAATATGTGGATCAGGAGCCGGAGCAAGCGCAAATTTTGCATTCACGCTTTTATATGCTTCCACACTGCAGGTTGATCAGGAGCTGGTGAAAAGCGCTGTCAGAGATGTATTGAAAATAATTGCAATAGAAAACTGGAAATCACAAGAGCTCCAAGGATGGTAATTGAGTTTTCATGTCTACTGATCTTCAAACCCAGAAAATAGATGAAATGGGTTTGGTATTTGATAGGTGCTTTGACTTTTAAATGTAAAGCCTTGAACTTTAAGTATGAACCATAAAAAATAGGATTTCCTTCACAGGGATTAAGTTCACCTATCTGCTGGAGATTGCATTTTGTTCTACAAGTTTAACAATACAAAATATACAAATCATTTATTTGATACTTACAGATCACACATGATCAATGATATAATGGAATCTCTTCTGATTTTTTATTCACAAAGTAATGATTAGCGCATCTTCACCTTATCTAAGGGTTTAAACTTTGTAATCAAAATTCTAAAGTAATGGTCAGATATAGAAAATCTTTTTCATAAAATAATGTGAAGTGTGTATTGATTCACTTATATAACTTTATTGAAAACAAAGACAACCAATATGACCCAAAACAGGGATATTGTTCGGATAATAAACACTTCTTCCTCAATTTGCTCTTTTTCAAGCGATAATCATCATGCTAAGATAAAGAGTCATTTACACCAAGAACCCTAAAGTTTGTGGATACTATACAAGAGAAGAAAACTCAGTAATTGTTGTAATCTCTAATAATTGTTTCTATGGTTAGATTGATACGCGAATAGATTATATAAATGAGATATACGGTAAAATGGTAAATTATATTTATTAATGAAATGTTAACCACAAAAAAGAAAAAAAAAGGACTTCCATCATGTAAAGCTACAAAAATTGCTTTAAATGATTATTCGAGAGGACTATCAAATGAAATGACCTTCATGGTGATCCTCATCTTGTCGACCAACACCATGGTGTCATGCGAAGAGGTGCTCTTATCAGTTGCAGACGTAGCA
The DNA here is from genome assembly GCA_003290165.1 of Berberis thunbergii. Classification (NCBI taxonomy): domain Eukaryota; kingdom Viridiplantae; phylum Streptophyta; class Magnoliopsida; order Ranunculales; family Berberidaceae; genus Berberis; species Berberis thunbergii. The sequence continues at coordinate 20,340 of QNQO01007361.1, read as the reverse complement.
CTAAACTTCAAAAAAAATATGTCCCTAGAGCATCATTTCTTTTTCCTCCTTCCAAAAGTTTTAGAAGAGACAAATGAGTACCAGTCTTTTGATTGTGATCAGAAATCGCAAACTTTGCTACTTGAGAAGCGGGCGAATGAGGATCATTTAGTTCGTTGGGTGGAATTATGGTCCATATGGAGGAACATTTTGCGGCAGAGATGGCTTGAAGATGAAATTACAACAAGTAAAAATGTGAAAACCATCAAAGGGTCACGAACAGACTGGGGTTTCATCTTCATGTTTATTGATCTTAGAAGTTTGCGGTTTAGATTGATGAGTGCCTTCATATGAATATATATATATATATAAGTAATCCGCTATAACTTTTAATGGCTTTTGACTCGAAACAAAATCAATTATGTATTTTTCAATGGTCTTTGATTCGAAACAAATCTTTATATGCTTTAAATGAATTTTTTACTCGAAGCGAATCTTTATATGCTTTAAATGGCTTTTTGACTCGAAAAATTCCTGCATATAAAAGTTTTAAATGCCGTCGTGCCAACATTTGACCTACTTTAAATTGAAAATAGTGAATTTATGATTTTGTAAACAAGTGAGTTTGGAGAGTCAAGTTTGGGAGTCAATTTTGGAATATTTTTTAGTTTTTTTAACACTTTTTATTTCTCTTTAAAACACAACTACAAACAATATTTATAGAAAGGGTAGAAGTAATAAAAAAATTAAACTTGACCTAAAAGTGACTTCCAAACTTTGAATCCCTAGTGTTCGTAAACATTGTTATATATTTAGTTTTGGCCATGTGATGGGGAACATATCATGTTATCCAATTTTAAAGCCACAATTTTCCAATAGAGTATACTATAAAAGTTTGGAAAAAAAAAATTTATAAGAATTGTTGTTAAAATTTTATGCAAAAACAATTTAATTTCAAAATTTGGGGAAAGATAAATGAAATTGATTCATATAAAAAGAAATGCAATTAATAGGTTCAATAACGAAAGAAATTAAGGATTTGACTCAAACTTGAGTTCATCATTGTTCATATGTATGTTTAAACTAAAAGTACAGTTCGAATACTAAAATTTGCACATTATTGTCGAAAATGTGCTTTGACTGTGATAAATTGATTGAATTTTGTTCGATAATGAGAAGTTAATTCTTATTATAGACCACTAAAGGCACCTGTGTCAACCCAACCCGGCCACGAGATCTACTTGTCGGAATTTTTTTTTAAAAGAGATTTATTTGTCTAGCTTTTGAAGAAGACAATATGAAAACTAAATTATCCTTCTTGGCACATATCGTGTTCTCATGTCTCTTCAATATCTACTCCACCTTTTTTTTAATAAAGGCATACTCTATATAAATTAATGATCTCGGTTACAGTACAGATGTCTTGTCTTAGTGGCTAGTTTGTGAGCTTCATAATTGAGTTCTCTACTAATAAATTTATAGAACCAAAGTGAATGAATAGTGAGTAGTTGTCGTATGCTGCTTGATGAAAGGACGCCATACCCAATCCATGGCCACCAAAGGGGATTTTAAATCATTCTACAGAATTGAAATAAAATTTCCGGAATCTCCCAACAAAAACTCTTGTTCTTCACTATCGTGCTTGGATGAGGAAAGAACCGCTTTAGCTGCATGACATTCAATCATTGTACTGTCAATAACCTTTCCTGCAATAGGGCATACCACCTGTGCAAGAAGCTCGTCTTGTAGATTGATCGCATAAACAACAATTGTATCTTGTTGTATTGAAGCAAAAAGCTAGCATCATAAGTAACAATAATTGTATCTGGATCATGGTTGTGTGGAATGAGTCTGAGGTGAAGGGATATAGAATTAAGAGGGTGATTTTTGGCAGTTTGGATTTAATCATAAATAAATTGTGTCTTGGTTGTGGCTAACTCAGAAAGAAGACCATATGAGGTTTGTCGACCCAACTGAGAGGGATTTATGGGAGTGTGATTTGACCGAGAATCAGTACTACTCTAGTAAGGTAATGGTTGAATGAAATCCATTTTGTTATTTTCTTGGCTGGGGGACATACATTTTGAAATTACGTCAGTTTGGTGAAAAAAAACGTTGACACTGCCCTTAAATTTCTCTCCGTCTAACTTTTTAGAAGTTAAATGATTAAGTTACCCTATTTTTATTGTTTTTAAAACCCCCAAAAAAAAAAAATTCATGAAATAATAGACATTATGTGAACCACAATTTTTTTTTGCAATGTTATAAGTTAGAGGTTATAAATATCCAAAACTCTATCATTCAAAACTCACACCATCTCATTGTCTAGTTTTTCGAAAGAAGACGATATGAAAACTCAAATGCCAATTCTTGGAGCTCTTCTTATTTCACTTTCGTCGTTGGTGATTAATCTTGAACTTAGTTCTGCGCATGCAGTGCCTATCAATGATGTGAACGGTCCACATGTTCAAGAAATAGCACAATTTGCGATTTCCTGAATACAACAAGGTTTGCTAAGCGCGACGCCGGCCGGCCTTCCATTCTATCTTCAGCAAGTATTAAAAGGGGAAACAGAAACTGGGTGCCGACGGCAAGCATTATCGTATACATTTACGTTGCACGTATCATGGTGATGATGGCACTTTCTATTATGTAACTGAGGTTGTGGAGGATGGCCACAGTGGGAACAAGAAGCTTCTTTACTTCAACAATGATATGACTAAGTAAGAAAGTTCGAATGAAAATTTGAAAGATGAACTATTATTTAGAACCATATATATAAATTACTTTGAAATTCTACATATAGCTTATATTACCAGTGTTTCCTCGATTCAGTACATCAACTCAAGTGGAACTCTCAAAAGTTTTATTGACATTTTAAAAATGTTAGAAAATCAGGTTTTTGCAACCAAGGTGCCTTTGGGTGGGTTTCAACAAGCTTGCAAATGGGTTAGGCATAATAAACCAATTAGAATGTAATCGATTTGATTTCCAATCCAAAAGACTAAACTCTTATGAGTATTTTCAAACCGTTATGAACCAAAAGCCTCCGCATTACTCATCCGATGGAAGAAATAATGAGTATCAACATTTTAAGTATGATATAGTGTAGTTACAAGCTTCTTGCAACGGACTAATGTGCGTCTCAAGCATGCTGAAAAAATAAAATCTGATATGGATATCAAGAAATTTTGCAAGCTGAAAATAAGCGACACTACATTTCTAACAAATGGAGAGCCAACTGTTAGTTGATCACAGTCAAGAACATGTTCTGAGTTATCGCATTTTTATGAGAATAGCCTTACATAATAGTTTTGCACATTTTCATTTTGTGTATACTCAGTAAAATAAAATAGATAAGAAAAGAAAGAACATGACATGTGATTGAAATCGTTCATTGACTTTGTTAAGCTAACGGTTGATATCAAAGCACCAAAGGTAGGTGATTTATTAAAATATGTCGAAATTTCACGAAATGTTTTTTATTTTGAATTACTGAAATATATTTTAAAATTTGAAATGTTGATTTATTTTTATTAGGGGATACATATTCGATATAACCTTATTTTATTAAAAATTTGTTGTATGAGTGATTTTTATGCAACATATTTTTTGTTTGACACTATTACAGGACCAATAAAGGTTGGGGTTATAGATGATAGTCGATTAGGTGGCAATATCTTAAAGGGATTGGAAAACTATCTATAGTTACATACTTTTGTATATATTTCTAAAGATCATAACGTATAACATTAAATCTCCTTAAGTCTTTCAGCTTAAATGCATAGTATATATTATTAGTTTTGAAATTACAAATAACTTTTTTTTATATATTTTCTTTCAAAAGGGCGACGCAAATGTGGTGTGATGGGGAGCATGTCATGTTTAAATGAAAGGGCAAAGCAAAGTTGGTGTGATGGGGAGCATGTCATATTACCAAATTTAAAGCCACGATTTTCAAATAGAAGTTTACTTAAGTTTGAAAAATATATAAAAAAAAAGTTGAAGTAGAAAAGTAGGATAAAAATGGTTTCTGGGGGTGGGCATTTAGGAATGAAAGCCCGGACCGAACCGACAACCAGACCGATCGGGTCGGTTCGGATCGGTTTTAATTAATTAAAAAGTTTTGGTTGTAAAAACTTGGCCCGGCCCGAAGTTTCTGGTCCGGGATTTGGTTTTCATTTCTGAAGCTCGTCGAACAACCGGCCCGGCCCGGCCCGGCCCGACTCCCTCATTGTTTTTTCTTTCCTTTTTCTTCCTTTCTCCCTCATTTCTTTTCCAGAAATTCTAATTGTCGAGGAAACCAGCGAGGGAGGGAGGGAGGGAGAGCCACCTCCAACCCCGTCTCCTCCACCCCCATCTTTCTCTCTCCCTCATTTCTTCACCCCCGCAACTTCAGTGAAAAAGCCAGCGCCACCCGTCTCCTCCACCCCTGCCACTTCGCCATCTCGTCTCTTCCACCGCCACCCCATCTTGATTTGATTTGATGAAGATGATCTGATGAAGATGATGAAGATCAAGATCTGATCAAGACGACCGGACGCCTCTCAGATCTTGTATTAATGAAGTAATTTTAGAAATCCAGATCTTGTTGAGTTCCCATTCCTTCCCCGATCAGATCTTGATCAATCAGATCTGATCTCGGATCTTTGTAATTTTTTTTGTATGGTCGAATTCGAAGTATTTTTTTGTTGATCCACCTTTTTTTTTTTAATAAAATTGGGCCGTTGACCCTTTTTATTTATTTATTAATTCATGCCCGAAGGCTACATGACTGACCCAATAGGGTTAACCAAACCAGACCCGAAGGCTACAATATTGTTGCTACTTAATGTCCTCGTCGCCTCCATCTCGCATAGAGACTTGCTTTCGCTCCGGTCCATTGCCTTCATCTTGCATGAAGACTCGCTTTCGCTTCTCTCCGATCTAGTCCATCTAAGCAGCTGCATTCAATACCCGAAGGCTTATCAACGGCGGAGCAAATGTGCTCCTAATAATCAGGTGAAAACTCACAAAATCCTAACTGGTGAGTCTCGAACCTGCGACCTCTCACAAGGAGAGTGGATGTCCGACCAACTGAGCTACAATTGGTGGACGTTGATCCACCTTACAGACGAAGATCTTGTTATATATATATATTTTTAATTTTTTGATATAATTTTGTACGTATTAATGAAGTTTTTTTTTTACTGTACAAAGTATTTTTTTTCTCTTATGACCTAGCTCGGCCCGTAAATAGGTTAATCGGGACCTCGATTACCCCGTCAATTCGGTCCGATTTCGGTTCTCATAAACACGGGCCCGAATTTCTTGGGCCGATTTTCGATTTTTAACTTTTGGGCCGATTACCCGTACTTGCTCATCACTCACTCTTTACTTTTCTTAACCTAATTTTTTTTATTCTTAATCAAACATTTTTTGGCTTATATAAACAAGAAAGTTAAACCAATCCCAGTATATATATAGAGTTCTTGATTCATACATTTTGTTGGCTAATTAATATAAACATGATCCGTGTACCTGTGAACTCTCACAGCACCAAATTGACACTTTTGCATTAACTCTCAAAACAGTATTACTTTTGAAAAATAGTTGCACAAAAAAAATAGAATAAATCACATCACCATGAATTAATAGTATCACTTTTATAACCATACTCTTCATGGTGATACAATTATTATATCACTTTATTTGTGAAAATGTGTAAAATTGTTAGGTGAATTGTTCAACCTTAAAAATGATACTGCTTTGAGGGCTGTTATAAAATGTCAATTTAATGTAATGTCTACAAGTAATCTTACAAGCTGTCAGGACTCAAGGTCAGAGGCCTTCCTAATGGTCTCAAAACTCAATGTTCCCTTTTGAAAAGTGCCCAAATACTTAGCATCTATATTATAGGGGGAAGGTTTGAGCTCTTGACTGTCACGGACTAGCAATCCGTGCGGCACTAGCTATCCAATTCACTAGTAAGCTTATGAGTAATTACGTTGACGGGCAGAAATATTAACTTGAGAATGCACAATATCAATCTGTAGACAATATAACAATGCACAATAGTCAGTAAAAGCTCTCATTCACATTCAATAGATTACAATGGGGAGGAACGTTCGGGTAGACGTTGCTCAAGACTAGTTCGATGCTATTGATCGATGGAAATACAAGTTTGAAGTTGAAAAACAATGCAAAGAGAACTATAAAAATGCTAGCGGTACAGTCTGGCCCGACTATGCAATGGAGGCAACACGTCCTCATAGTCAAGAGCTCAAACCTTCCCCCTATAATATATATGCTAAGCATTTGGGCACTTTTTAAAAGGGAACATTGAGTTTTGAGACCATTAGGAAGGCCTCTGACCTTGAGTTCTGACACAAGCCTTTACAACCAATGGATGTAGTTGATCAAACAGTTTTGATGGATTTTCATCGAGAAAAAATTCATGAATAAAATCAGGTCAACAAATTTTCAATTAACCACCTAAAAACAAGGAAAGGTGGATCCGCTTATTAAATGCTCCATCCGCTTCTTCAACCTCTCTCACCTTTCTACTCCAATGGTTGAAAGGGATGATGTGAAACAAAGATGAAGTGATGAAGCAAGTAGATTATCACACCAGAGATGAAGTGAAGTAGACCAAGTCGATTGAAGAGCAACAAGTCCATCAATTAGACCAGATATTTTAGTCAAAAAAATTCAATTTAAAAACTAAACTTTTGGTCGTTGGGTTTTATGCTTTTACGAAAAATTTAAATTCCTGCAAAAAACCCTAGAAATAATGTAAAATTGCATTTCGTATTTTTAAAACAAAAATTTCGCGAAAATTCATTCCTTGGTTAAAACCAATCCTAGCATAAATGTACAACATAGTTCTTAATTCATAAATAAAAACCAGAAGGTGGGAAACAATAAAAAAAAAATTAGTATAAGATTTTTAGTCTTAAATTTGAACTATAAACACTATCCTTACACAATAATGGAGTAGATATAGTGGACTTTGGTAATTTCATCAATCAAAATCCTTAATAAAAATCATTAGTTATTACTAGCAGTATGCACGCGTTGCACATGTTTTTTCTACGCCTGGTTATTATCTACATGAGATTTTGAAATAAATTTTAATCAAAATGTATACAAATTTTTTTTTTTGAAAGAGAGTTGGGTTTTAAGGACCCCTAAACCTTTATATAAATGAAACAAAAACATAAACATAAACAAACTCGCACAAGAAAGAGAATTCTAGTGAAAGTGAGCACGGTTACTAGGCCTATAATAATCTTCAATTAGCATCGGCCAAAGAAGAAACCTCTTGTTTTTTTTTTTTTTTCCTTTCTCCTTTGTTAAGGAGAAATGATTCAACCTTTGTACTTTTTATTTGCTTTCTTATCCCTAGAGAATCTTCGAGGGCAAAGACTAAAGTCTTTAGTGCAAGAGTTTGGAAACTTTTTTGTAGCCAAATATCTTGCAATCTCTTTACTAGAAAGATCTTGCTCGTGTTCCTCGTTACTACTCTGTTCATCTGTTGTAGTGTTCTCTTTGTCCTGAGTCGGTGTGTGTTCACTAGCCTCCACACTAGCACTATGCTCGAGCATTGGGTTGTCAAGAAGCAATGGTTGTGTACTCTACGTTAGGGCATCACTCTGGTCATCATTTATTTTCTGCTCTGCCTCAATGACGACCTCTGTACTGGTGACATTCCCTGTTTTTCTGTGATAGGACCTGTACTCCCCTTTAAACTGGGGTGAGTCTTCGACTTGAATGTATGCCTACCCTTGACGATCGTCAAACCATCAGAGTTTTGTCTTTCTAGTGGTTGGGTCCTACCTTTAGCTTGCCATACCATTTGGCCTGGAGTTTTAATTTATTTGTTTTTTGAACACTGCTGTTTTGTATAGCCAAATACTGCGCAAGATTTGCATTTTACAAGAATCCATGCATACTCAACTTCAACTATTTTGTCTTATCTCCATTGATAACCACAGGCGCATACCCTAATCTTGTCTTTTCTTCAGTAGCTTTGTCAAGCATGATAGGCACTCTAATAAACTAGCAATCCTTTGAATACCCTCTGGATTCCATAGGAATAAAAGAATTTTCTTCAATGTAACCCAAATAGGTATCGATTTAAGCACCTCGGCATCCTCGTCCATAGAAGGTGATCAGGTCCTGAGGATGAACAATCTGCTTGCAATATGCAGATGTCCCATTTCTAATACCTTACTTCTATTTTCTTCCTGATTGAATTTGAATACAAAATTCTTATCTCCGTGTATGCTCATCTCAAACTCTCGAATTCCCCACATCTTTATCAGACACTCTTTGACATAACCATATGCCAAACGCTTGCCCACAAATCTGCCAATAACCAACCTTTCACATTCTTCTATCTTACTCGCAAAGTCAGCAGTCTGCACTTGTATTATTTTCCTGCCTTCAACAGTAGCTGGAGGTTCATATTTCAGTTTTGTAGAGCCCGTATGCTTGCTTTACTCAGGGTTTGAAATTGCCATTTTCTTCTTGAATTTTGCTAGGACCAGAGGATGCAACACTGATTAGCATTGTATATTCATTTGCTTTATGCAGAGCCTCTTCATTTCTTTGCGCCGCAGTGGTCGTTCCTGTGATGTGTGGCACATTAGCAACCACCATACCATGACAACCTTGAATGCTAGCAGCCTACACTTAACTGGCTGGCACCCTTGCAGACAGCATCCCCCAGTTATTGGGGTTTATCATGATTTTCAGTCCTTTAGCACCTAGCGTATCTCAGTTTTTTACAGCCACTTGATATTCGTTTGTTAGTAATTGTAACAGTCCATCACCATGAATTTTGTACTACTCCTCAAAAGCCATTAACACATCTTGTGCAAACGTGCTCTCACTGGTTGTGTTTCCTCCATTTGTTCCACTGAAGGAGATGGAGAGATCCTTCTCGAGTACAATGTGATGTCATCCAGCAGTGAGATACATAAACCCACCAACTGTTTGGTGAAAAACCTCCCTTTCAAGCAAAGAGGAAGAAGATAGGGAGCAAATTTGAAGAGGAAATAGCAGATCTGAAGGAGACATAGTCTCAAGGATTAGATGTGAAGGTCTTAACCTAACCCTATGTTCCCCATGATAAAAATCCCCAAGGTTTGCTCCCAATCAACCTCAAGGTTTGCTCCCAATCAACCTTACAATATGGAGAGAAGACTTACTCTATCATTAGACTAGAGAGGAGGCGGATAAACCGGCTGGATCGAGCCGGATCTGTGCCGAGGACGAGGGCTTCTCCCCAACCGGCTGGATCGAGTCGAATCTGTGCTTCGCAAGGCCCCTCTCGCCCCTTCGTATACAATTAGACCCTTCACATCGAATTATTTTATTCTTTTTATTTTTTTTCTATGTTATTCAATCTACAAAGATTTTATTAATTTGTATTTTTGAATATATTTATCTTTTGCTATCCAGTTGAGTATGAATTTTATTTTCATACTATAAGCAATATATATATATATATATATATATATATATATATATATATATATATATATATATATATATATATTTTTGGAAATTGAGCAGGGGTTATTAAGGATCCCCAAACCTGTTGAAAAAAAAAATTTAGCATTACAATCTCAAGTAGGTTTTGCCTATTCTATCTTCTTGAATAATATCTTTCAAGTCCTCCACAAAGGAACTCAGAATGATCTCTATAAACTCAGAATTTGGAAGTAAACTCACTAGCTTATCTGCAATCGTGTTGGTTTCCCTGTAGTCATGACTGATATTATATTGTTCGAGCTGTCCCGACATGCTTTTGATTCTCTTGATGATGTGTTGTAGGTTCCATGTTGAGTTTATATCTTTAGTTAAGTATGGAGTCTGTTGAAATGTCAAGCTTCATAAGAAGGTGCAATCTAGCTAGCTTAAGCCCAGCCTCTAATCCTTGGAGCTCATGTTTAATAACTGATTGTCCATTGGTAGCTCCTGAACAAGCTGCCACCACAACACTAGTATCATCTCTGATTATTGCACCGTATCCTCTCCTACTGCCCTGAAGTGAACCATCTGAGTTAACCTTATTCCAGCCAACATTTGGTTTCTTCCACTTGCATTTGACCGGTCTCTTGATTATGTACCTTTCCTCCATGTTCCACTTGTTAATAGTTGCTTGTTTTGCACCCTGTCCTCGACTATAAGCTCCTTTGCATTGAACTTCAGCCTGATGTCTATATATATATATACGTTTGACTAACTCAATTCCAGTGCAGAATTGCTGCTCATACAGCCTACTGTTTCTCTCAGTCCATAGAGCATACACCGTAGCATTCAATGCGATATTTTTTAGCTTTGCATTGTTGATGTTTCCTACAAAGTGTCGACCACACCATTATGCAAGATATTCACTACATGTTTTGATATATAAGTGTGTTACAATCAAATTATGTAATACATTTGAAATTTTCTAATAACATATATACTGACAAATGACTATAGTTCCACGTGGTTCAAAATACTTCCCAATCAAACCTAATCTACCTCACTGAAGAGATCTATGTGACCAAGGATCCCAATGTTGTATTTAAACTAAAAACTTAAGACTCTAGTTGATTCAATGGAAACAAGAAGAATAGAAACATACCCGATCGATCCATAGCGATTTCCTCGTTGATTGTGATGAGTTTGGATTGTTTGGATCTTCCGATTGATTCAAGCGTTTTCCCTTAGTTCTTTGTTAAGAGGATACAGAAGACAAAGCCAAAAAATTTCTCAATTACGCATACGCTCAATCGGGGACCCATCCTATTTATAATGCCCATAAGTCACAACCCTTCAACTTACGGGCTGCGAATTTCCAATTTTGCCCCTCATTGAATTAGAAATTACATCCTTATTTACACCATGTTATTTATTAATACCTTATAGTCCAATACAGCTATTAGATCACATATTTAAATGGACTACACTTTAAGATAGCAATACACGTTATATTACATATGTGTGCCCACATTATTGGATTTGTCCAACAATCTCCCACTTGGGCCACATATGTTATCGTTAATGTGTATTACCTTATGAGCTCAAAACTTGCTATCACAAGTAAAGGTATTTCGAAACAATCTCGTCCATTGACTATACTGATGATATAGGATTAAAGCGATTTGCGTCACAAGTAGCGTAACGAAATCCATCAATAGTCACATATACCAATATAATCAAATGACATAGATCAAACATGGATGTAGAGCATGGAAATTACATGTGATGTGATCCAAACATGTCTATTTCCAACCGGTCCAACTTTAATCTTTAATGAGATCAAACATATAATAAACAGACAATTGACTGAAGACTTTATTTCTGCAAAAAATACTAAATTACACCAATATGTCCAAAAATTCATCATAGAACAACAAAACTCCCACTAAACCATGATATCCTCATGTGACATAACACACATATGAGCGGTGTGCTCATGAAAGACATTGGGTGGTAATCCCTTAGTAAGCGGATCCGCAATCATGGAGTGTGTCCCAATATGCTCTATGAAAATCTGTTTATTCTCTACTCTCTCATTCACAACCAGGAACTTTATGTCAATATGATTGACCTAGACGAGCTCCTGTTGTTGTTGGCATATAAAACTGCTGACTTATTGTCACAATATAACTTTAGTGGTCTTTCGATGTCATTCAAAATGCGCAGCCCAGTAACAAAATAACGCAGCCATAATCCGTGGTTGGAGGCCTCAAAACACGCCACATATTTTGCTTCCATGGTGGAAGAAGCTATGAGTGTCTGTTTAGCATTTCTCCAAGAAATAGCTCCTCCAGCTAACAGATAAATGTAGCCTGATGTAGATTTTCTACTATCTTGGCATCCAGCAAAATCAGAATTAGCATACCCTATGATCTCCAACTGATCTGATCTCTTGTATGTGAGCATGTAATATTTAGTTCTCTGTAAATATCTCATAACCCGTTTAGCTGCTTTTCAGTGACTCATCCCAGGGTTATCCAAATATCTACCAAGCATTCCAACAATGAATGTTATGTCTGAACGTGTACATACTTGAGCATACATAAGACTCCCAATAGCGGATGCATATGGGATCTTTTGCATCTCAACAACTTCAAGTTTCGTCTTAGGACACTGTTTAAGACTGAATTTGTCTCCTTTAGATATAGGGGTATCTCCTGGTTTACAATCTTGCATGCCAAACCTTTTAAGCACTTTTTCTATATAGTCCTTTTGTGATAATCCAATAATACCCCGAAAACGATCCCGGTATATCTGAATCCCTAAGACAAAAGAAGTTTCACCAAGATCTTCCATTTCAAATTTCTTTGATAGAAATCTCTTGGTTTCGTGGCAACATGTCTATATTATTAGTGGCAAGCAATATGTCATCAACATACAAAACCAAGAATATATGCTTACTCCCACTGAACTTATGATACACACAGTTATCAACAACATTTGTCTCAAAACCAAACGAGACAATTACTTGATGAAATTTGTAGTACCATTGACGGGAAGCTTGCTTGAGGCCCATAGATGGATTTCTTTAGTCTGCAAACCATATTCTTTGGGTCTCCAGACACAAAGTTTTCTGGTTGCACCATATAAATTGTTTCATCAATGTCGCCATTGAGAAACGATGTTTTAACATCCATCTGATGCAACTCAAAGTCAAAATGTGCAACAAGAGCCATGATTGTCCTAATGAGTCTTTCTTTGACACCGGAGAGAAAGTCTCTTTATAGTCGATGCCTTCCTTTTGAGTGAAGCCTTTAGCTACAGACAAACTTTATACCTTTCCACATTACCTTTTGAGTCCTTCTTGGTTTTGAATATCCATTTACAACCAATATGCTTTGTATTTTTAGGGAGTAGTTCAACATTGTCCTGTTGAGGTTCCAGATCTGCTTCTTGATCAATGACAGGTATTGGAACATGTACATTGTCAACAACAGTAGTAGGAGTCGAAATTGATTCCTCCTAAAAGACAATGTCTCGTACCTGATTTCCCCCCCAAACTCGACATCCTCAAAAAATGTTGTTGTCCCCGTTTCAAAAATGGACTTAACAGTGGGATTATAGAACTTGTAGCCCCTAGATCGCTCAGAGTAGCCAATGAAGTAGTTGCTCACTGTTTTGGAGTCCAATTTCTTTTCATTCGGCCGATAAGGCATTGCTTTAGCTGGACATCCCCAAATGTGAAAATGCTTTAGACTAGGTCTTCTACCTGTCCAAAGTTCATAAGGTGTTTTGGCAGCTGTTTTAGTTGGTACTCTATTAAGGATGTAAGCTGCAGTCTTTAGTGCTTATCCCCAGAGTGATTCAGGTAAGGTAGAATGACTGATCATACTCCTTACCATGTCCTTAAGAGTTCGGTTTCGTCTTTCAGCTACACCATTCATGCTAGGTGATCCCGGCATGGTGTACTGTGGGACGATTCCACATTCCTCTAGGAATTTAACAAATGGTCCTGGACGTTGTTCACCGGAACCGTCATATCTGCCGTAATACTCACCACCACGGTCAGACCTGACACTTTTAATTCGTTTGTTGAGTTGGTTCTCAACCTCAGCTTTGAACATATCCAGTGACTCAGATTTTTCATGAATGAGATATAGGTACCCATAGCGTGAATAATCGTCTATGAATGATATAAAATATTGTTGACCATTCCAAGAAACGGAAGGGAATGGTCCACAAATATCTGTGTGGATCAATTCTAAGACGTCAGAAGTTCTGTTTGCACCTAATCTATTTTGTTTGGTTATGTTTTCCCTTAATGCACTCTATACAGACATCAAAGTTTGAAAATCAAGAGAATCTATTATGCCATCTAACACAAGTCTCTCCATTCTCGTTTTCGAGATATGTCCTAAACGTTTGTGCCATAGTTTTGATGAATTTCCTTCATTTAGCTTACGCTTAGTACCACGTGATTCCACATGCAAGGTTACATTATATGAGGCAATAGTATCAAGAAGATATAGGTTATCAAATGTGCTTAATGAACCAGTACCAATAATATTGGAATTTAATGAAAGACTAAATTGATTATTTCCAAATGAACAACAATATCCAAATTTGTTCAACAAGGAAATAGAAATCAAATTTCGTCTAAATGACGGCACTACAAAAATGTCTTTCAGTTCCAAATAACAATCAGTCCCTAAGAGTAACCTAAAGTTTCCTATTGCTTCCACTTCTACCGATTTTCCATCACCCACGAAGATGCGTCTTTTAGCATCACTTGGCTTTCGGTAGCTCAGACAACCCTGCATAGAAACACTTATGTGAGTAGTAGAACCGGAATCTAACCACCAAGTGTTTCTAGGTACTGAAGCTAAGTTAACCTCAGAACAGACCAAAGCAAGAAACATACCCTTTTTAGCAAGCCAAGCGTGATACTTGGTACATTCCTTCTTTACATGTCCAGGTTTCTTACAAAAGAAACAACCCTCATTGCCTTTCTATTTCTTTTGTGCTGGACCCTTAGCAGTTTCATTATCCTTCTTTCGTTTTGTGCCCTTATCTTTAGAGGTGTTTGCAAAATGAGCACTTTCCATTCCGTCTTGCTTCAACCTGTCTTCCTCTTGCACACAATAGGAAATGAGCTCATTAAGAGTTTATTTCTCCTTTTGACAGTTGTAACTGACCTTAAACTGACTGTACTGTGGAGGAAGTGATATCAAAACTAGATGCACGAGTAAGTCTTCAGACAACTCAAGCTTCAGTGTTTTAAGTTTTGAAGCAATATGAGACATCTCCATGATGTACTCTCTAATGTTCCCTTTGCCTTTATACTTTAATGAAATCAAGCTAGCTAAAAGCGTGTTTGTTTCAGCCTTATCGTTTTTAGCAAAACGCTTTTCAAGTTCAGTAAGGAATTCACTGGCATTGGTCACCCCTGCGGATATTGCACCCCTAAAGGCTTCTGGAATACCTCGCTTGATGAGCATGAGACTCATGCGATTGGAGCGTTCCCACTTCTCGAAGTATTTCCTGGCATCGGGAGTACTTGCATCTGTAAGAGGAGCGGGTTGCTCAATCCTTAAGGCAAAGTCCAGATCCATACATCCAATAACGATTAACACGTTCTCTTTCCAGTCCTTGAAGTTTGTCCCATTAAGCATGGGAATATTATTTATACCAGCAGATATACTAGTAGCAGACATAGTAGCTGTACAGAGAATAAATTACATAAATAACATATTCACATCATTATTCAATTGCATAAACTTTTAAATTCATACAATAGGTAAATAAAAAACCCATATTAAGATACCTAGCACAACATTGTTATTTAGTCTTTGGACATAAATATCAATCTGTAAGTGGTACTCTTCGTACACAATGAAACCGGTCTAATATTATGCCTTTCTTTGGACTGACATAATAAAAACATGGTAAAGTAAACTTTATCACATATTTAAGACTAGAGACTATCCGGTCAAAACAATCTTCCTTTGGGCCGATTTTTTCACATGGATGTAGCATGCTCACTTATTTAAAATCAACCAATATTTTCTAACAGTGGTTGCTTTGGCAACCTATTAGTTAGATGGTGTAAATTTTAAATAAGGAATACAATAGTGATACATGAAACCAAAATTATATTCTATGTATAAATAAAATATAGCCATTAATACAATTAAAACATGGGTCCCAATACTTTAAAACAATATTACCAACAGCAACGGGCCCAATCGTCAAAGTAAAATGTACTAACATGCTCAATTATTAATAACAGCTACAGGCCCAATAGGTGAACAATCACCAAGCCCGTGAACAGTCAACTGAATAGTCACCAGGCCCGTGAACAGTCACTATACAAGCCCAACATTCGCCAGGGCCAACAGTGAATAGTATCGATCAATGTGAACAGTCGCGGTCAATTGTGAACAGTCGCGGTCAATGGCGAACAGTCGCGGTCAATGTGAACAGTAATAATAATTTTTTTATAATGCATAATCGCAGATACTGTTCACTGTAACAGTGAAATCGTTTTTCACTTTTCACGACATTGCATATCACTGTTGACGAAAATCGCGTATCACTATTCATCGCAACAGTGAAATCGGTGTTCACTGTTCACGAAATCGCATTCATTATTGTTCACTGTAACAGTAAAATCGGGTTTTTTTTTTTTTTTTTAATACATCTATTTCACCTTGATTCAAATTGTAATCTATTTCAATAGGAAATACAATTACAATATAATCACTGAATACAATTACACTCACAATGAAACAGTGAAGACAATTGCCATGAATACATATCTATATAGATTCAAGTCTATAATCATGAATACATAATCACTGTAGGTCCAGATCATGCTATATCAATCGCTGTATTAATCAATAATCACTATATTAATCCATAATCTATAATCACTGTATTCATGCTATTCATATGAATCTATAATCATGTCTTTATAATCATGTCCAGATACATAAACTTATGAATCTATAATCATAAATAACATATAGTATTCAATTGCTTGCTATTATATGAATATATATCACTGTATGAATCTATATATCACTGTATGAAACAAATAATCACTGTATGTTTTCCTTTATAATTTCACATGGAATCAACAGGAGTTGCTCTGATACCAATTGTTGTATTTAAACTAAAAACTTAAGACTCTAGTTGATTCAATGGAAACAAGAAGAATAGAAACATACCCGATCGATCCATAGCGATTTCCTCGTTGATTGTGATAAGTTTGGATTGTTTGGATCTTCCGATTGATTCAAGCGTTTTCCCTTAGTTCTTTGTTGAGAGGATACAGAAGACAAAGCCAAAAAATTTCTCAATTACGCATACGTTCAATCGGGGACCCATCCTATTTATAATGCCCATAAGTCACAACCCTTCAACTTACGGGCTGTGAATTTCCAATTCTGCCCCTCATTGAATTAGAAATTACATCCTTATTTACACCATGTTATTTATTAATACCTTGTAGTCCAATACCCCTATTAAATCACATATTTAAATGGGATTGGTGATAATCAGGACAATTCCATGGGATTGGAGAATCGTCTCAAGCTTGAAGCACGATTGAGGAACCTTGAAGGCAGAGAATTGGATCGTTCTGCTGGATCAACTAAAGGCAAACTAAAGATTGAGTTCAATGACAAGGATCGTAAGTAGGGTACTGGTGCTTTGATTACTCCTACAAAGACATGCAATCCCTTCAGCTGATGCTATGCTTGGAAGTGCAACACCAACAGTTGAGAAAATGGACACTGGGCCTCAAAGCGAAGCTGCAGGTGAGAAAGATAAGACCACAATGGCAAAAACTGTATTTGTGCCAACAATTTTGAGCATCAAGGAAGGACTGCATGTTTAGCCAAATACAGAAGACAATTACTAGTACATGCAAAAGTTCAACTGGATGCTGGAAGCCTTTCTGAAACAGGAAGATGGTGCAGCTGATGCTCGATCTTACTCTAATGTATCTTAGAACTAGGCCTATAAGAATTTCTATATGTACCAGCTTTGATATTTTGTTAACTTTAATGACAATACAGTTGAAGTAAGTTTTGTTAAAAAAAAAACAAAAAAAAAAAAAAAAATGGACTACACTTTAAGATAGCAACACACGTTATAATTATATATGTGTGCCCACATTATCGGATTTGTCCAACACCCAAATGAGAATCATTTGTAAAAATAGTGATAGTTGGGTCCAAACATTCACCATGTCAAAGTGGGCTTGAGCCCATTAATGGCCCAAAATAAAAAAGAGGTAATTTATGGGTGGCAATTAGAAGATTCTCTAGGAATTCTCTTCAAGTTATGATAAACTAATTGAGGTTAAAGAGCTTCTACAAAGTCTAGGGGTGGGCACGAGATGGGATGGCCTTCATCCATATTCTATCCCGTTCATTCGGGATCGAGATATGATGGATTAGACCTCATTCGACCTCGTCCCATCCTAAACGAGAACGGGTCGGGATGGGACATACACGTACTAAATAATTTTTCAATAGAAAATAACAAAAGAGTTTCATCACATATTACTCACACACATATAATGTAAAATTTATATACATAACTTTCATCATAAATAATAATAGATATTATATAAATAAATATAAAATTTCATTTAGAAGTCATAATTTAATTCTTTTAGAATTTCATCTCAAAATGATTTAATTTCAACACATCATAGACTTTAATTTAGAAGAGTATTTTGATTAAAATTATTAATAATAAATAAATAAATTCGAGATAGGTTGGGATATGAGAGATTGAAAATCTCCATCCCGATCTCATCCCACTCTAAATCGGGACGTGACGGGATCATGATGGATTTGGATCAATCCCAAAATGAAAATGACCAAAAAAAATAGGGACGGGACAAAGATGCCCACCCCTAACGGAGCTTGGTCCCATAGCATTGATTTATATCTGGGAGGGTAGTCCTCACGTGATCAAACCACTCTACCTGTCTCTCCATGAGTTTGGAGAAAGTTAGAGAGAGGTAGAGTTGGTCGATCACATGCCAAACCACCCTCCAAAGTACAAATCAGTGCTTTATAGGACTAGGCTATAAATTTTTCAATTGACTTTAAGTTTGAAAGCACATATCAACCCAAACTCACTATGTCTACTTTTTTTTTTTTTTTTTTTAAGTTTTGGAAGAAGAAAACTATATGAAAAGCCCAATTACCCAGTCTTGGAAGCTCTCATCATTTTCACTTTTCTTATTTTCATTAATCTTCAATTTAGTTCAGCAACATGGATGACCATCAAAGATGTGAGTGCTCCACAGATTCAAGAAATCGCAAAATTTTATATACTAGGAAGATTTGGAAACACTGGAAAGTTTTATTATCTAAAATGCCTTTGTATCGTAAGCGTGCTAATTCTATTCAGTTCGTGAGGACATTCAAGTTAACAAAGACGGTAATCAGATAAGTGCAGCTCAAGTACACTTTAGCAACATCAATTGATTCAACATTAAGGAATTTGTGTGTGACCACATGGTGAGCACGTAGAGTCTGGTGGTCGTACTATAAGTCCCAAAAGAGTTGGAGAAAAATGAATGGTGTGGTCTTCGAAAATGATCATGGTTGCGCATGATATATTGAAGTGTTGTTTAAGGATCCCAAATGAGGACCATTTTGTACAAAGAGAGATCTTAGTCAAATGATTAATGATATGATAGTTTGGGTCCAAACATTCACCATACCAAAATGGACTTGAGCCCATTAATGGCCCAAAATTAAAGGGGGTTATCTGTAGTTGCCATTTCAAACTTGATTTTCTTTTGTTCTTGTGCAATTAGGGTTGGTCATGAGATTTTAAAGGCTCCAAGCAAACTTAAAAAAATCGAGGCCTTTATATAAAAATTTCGTAATTTTTGTGTTCCAAATAAAAAAAGAAGAATTTTAATGCCTTTGTCAAGGCTTAATAAACCTTGGACTAGTTGTGTAAAACGTAGCTTCTATGGGCTCTGGTCCGAGAGTAATATTTGTCTCTGAGAGGGTGGTCTGCACGTGATCGGATCACTTTACCTTTTTCTCCATGAATTTAGAGAAGTTGAAGAAGAGTAGAGTTGATCCAATCATGTGCGGACTACCCTCACCAAAACAAATCATGCTTCCGAATCATATTCTTTAGAAATTTTCCTTGTAAAAACAACTATAAGTAAGTTGAGAAAAACTAGTATCCAATGGACAAACTTAAAATTTAAATAAACATCACATTCATTTTTTATAACTTTTTTCTTTTCTTCTTATATATGGACTTCAAGAGACTAAAAAAACCAGTAATTCTTAATCCCAATTCACGTGGTAAGCAAAATATGCAAGCTGCTAGATACCTTACATCATATCAGTTGCATGGGATCACCAAACGTCGTCCTCCCACGATTGCCGTTTCAATGCGCTGGATCCAAACATTCCAAGTCCCAACTTCCAAGTTTTTCCAACCAGGGGCAATTTCGTCCACTTAAAAAAAAACCCAAGCATAGTTAGTCGCACCTCACTTTTTACTTACCAACGCACTCGAGCTTTGACCCTGCACGAATATGGTCCCCACACGTACAATACACGACGACAAATTGGCGGGATAAAGTGTTCCGTTTGTCCGTCCGTCTATCTCGGCAATTAAACATCATTCAATCACACCCCTTGATTTATAGACTACTTTTGTCGGTGACATAAACCAAAAACTTGGGGGCCCTTATAAACTGAGAGTGAGTGGGAGAGTTGTAGTAGAAGCAGCTCTCTCAAAATCTTCGCATTTCAAAGCCCTGTGCAGACTGACTTCCCCTGCATTTGCATTTGTGCGTTTTTACTCTATTGGTTTCTTTGAAATTGAAGAATTTACCATTCATTTGCA